>JBBPCV010003137.1:0-10397 GCA_037974505.1 Plocamopherus tilesii
CACGAAGACTTCCATTACCACCGCTACTACCACGATGACTCTTACGACGACTACCGTTACCACTGCGACAAACGCAAAACAGAAAAGAAGTAGATCCCACACTTCATCATCTGACAAGCATGTAAGATATCTGTAATAAATAGATATAATACAAAACATACACAAAAAAAAGACAAAAAAAAAAAAAAAAGACAAAAAGAAGAAATAAATAACAAAACAAAACAAAAAGCACTTAATAAAGTTGAAATTTGACAATTATATAAAGCTAAACAAAAAACAAATCTGAAAGAAAAAATGAATCCTTCAAATTTTAATCAAGAAACTCCTTAAAATCATGAACAATAAATTACAGAAACATTAAGTAAAGCTAAAAAAAACCAACAAACAAACAAACAAAAAAACCCAAAACCGACCAAAAAAATTTGTTTTCAAATAAAAAATGTCATTTCTGTACACAACCATGTGAAATTGAGGTCCATCTCCATACTTACTTCAAGGTACATTTTAACTTTTAACTGAAGTATACAAAGATATTTCAAGAAAAACACAATTTACTTTCTTGTTACAACTTAAATTTAAAGGTCTCCATACCTATATAGTATATTAGTACTATGCCTGTCCTCTACATTGTCCCATGCTTTTGTTGAAGATGTAAGGCAAATAATACCCTTCAGCCTTAGCCTTAATACTTAACTTGACAACTCTTCTTAAATTCTTGTCCTTTATGCTTGAATGTGTCGCAGAGCGAGCAAGCAGGCAAGCACTTCTATTTTGTTGGGGTTCACAAAATGCTTTCTTATACATATGAAGTATCACATGTTGTAATCTTTAAATCCCTTAATGAGCATACATCTCATAAGACATGCATACATATTCATGAAAGACAGCATGAAATGTTGCCGAACTTTAATGCTTTGAGTCAAAAATTCATAAAAATGCAGGCATGTGATGTGTAATGTTTCATTCAGTAAGTGACTTCTAACACCTTACATTCAAATAATTTTCAACCTAAAAAAAAAAATCTGTTGCAATCTTGGGAGTAACAGTATCAGTGTTTTTTGGGTTTTTTTATAGCAATGCCACCCTTCATATATACACAAAGCAAATATTTTAAAATGTACAGCCATTTGAAGATGTGAAATAAAATGCATTCAAAAGTAATTTTAAGCTTCAATGAAATAAAATAAAGAAGGCTACTGTATTTCTCTCTTTAAATTTTAAATTGTAAGGCACCCAATATCCAGCTACTATAACAAATGTAAAACATACATGTTTACCATGTGACATAATTCTGTATTCTTTCACAGAACTTCATTGCACTCTTCAATTCCTCCAGCCAGTCTCCCCTTGCAAGCTAAGCCATACAGTCAAACCCGGGTATAACAGGATAAGACAGGATAGATTTTCCTGTCACAAGTGGGCCAAGGTGTATCCAAGGAACATGGTGAGAACAATGAAAGACAGTATTGGTAGACCCAGCCTGCTTCCGAATCAGGCCACTCAGTATCTATTCACCCCCATCCCCAACCAACCCCATTTAACTCTTTGACTACCATCCATAAGTCAATGTACAGGCATGAGCATGATCGACTACCATTCTATAAGCTGATATACCAGCATGAGTTAAATAGTGCTGATTCTGATGTATTGGTTTATGGCAGTTAAAGAGTCGAGTCATGCTGATACCGATATATCGGCTTATTATGGTAGTCAGAGTTAAACCATCACCCATGCAGCCACAATATGGTTACATCCAATATAAATCACTTTCACCACTGTCTATCACACCTGAGGGTGAGCTTACACAATTGCAAATCACCAAATCTTAACCACTGTTTCGCTCCAAACTGACAGAAAAATGTTAGAACCCAAATAAAGCAAGGATACGATCTACCACTGTTATACCCGAGATTCCTGTTATGACTGAGGCTATTGTATGTGGAGACCACAGTATGTATTTCAGAACAGCCTTCCACAACCAATTAATCATTAAAAATGTTTCCTTTTTAATTTTATTTGATAAAAGTGTGTGTGATATTAAATCTTCAAAGGCATAACCCTAGAGATTTGGGCAGCTGTGTAATTCAAGTTCATCTGACTGGATGAACAATTCATCAAATTGTTAGTTGTAAAGAGAACCAGCATCTCTCAACAGTGAATTTCAATTTATATATACATTATGAACACTGTTTTCTTTAGTATTTTACTGCAAACAAAAGGAATGTAAAACTCCTATCACTGTGATAGTATAATTTTGTCTATATATAAATGATACAAAAACATGTTTTGACAATACATAAATTAATTCAATAATGATTTATCCTTCTCTCGCACAAATATAATGCACTTGCTCTCTGATTGTAAAGCTCAATGTTGATATTCATTCTGAGGTCAAGCAAACATCCTTACCATTGGATCTTCATATTCCTCTATACATTTTTATACAATGGAGAGTATTAGGGGTAAAGACAGACACTGAAACAAGCATCATATTAACAGTATAAAATAAGTGTAAGTGACAGATGGAGACTTACATACCCCAGTACATGAGATGTCCTGCAAAAGGTAATCATAATCACAACGCAAGGTTTTTGATAGTCCATTGTGTGCCAAATATTTCTTCATAATACACTAAATTCCAGAATTGTTTTGGGAGGTTTTGTTTGTCCCAAACACTAATGTAACAAAACTTTCTTTACCAAACCAACAAAAAATGTCAACATAGTGTAATGATAATGTACAGAGAAGACTTGTATTTATACACTTCTTGAGAAAAACATGGCAACATTAAAAGTACACAACACTGACAGTAGGAATAAGCAGAGAAATCAATATTATGAGTAACAATATCATAAATCTAATGACTTTGTCTATCCGTAATAAAATATATATGCAATATCTTAAATCTTTTGCTTGAAAATATTTTGGGCAGCACAAAAAAAGAAAAATGTCATGAGTGGGAAAAATGGCTGATGGGATGACAGTTAGAAATAAGCTGGACTTGTTTCAATCGTATATAAATCTGGTGCCATTCCCCGGATTATGCTGGGACTCTGTGATTATGCGAAGAATATGCTGATGCAGAATCAATTAATTTTTTTACAGAAACATACATTCTTTCTTGTCCTCTTCAAACAATTTGTATATATTTGACAACAATACCGTAATCTCAAATCATCAGTGGTTGCATTATGATAGTATTATTATTATTATACTGAGATGCTGTTTGTTGGTGTTGAATTTCAAGACCATTTCACATTTCAGTGTGTAGTAAAGCTTTACATTCGTTCAAACCTTCACTGACTTATCCCCTTTAAACTTTCTCATTTTCCTCCAAACTGTCCACTTCCATATCATCCAGTTCTCGAGATGCTGGCAGAAGGTCTTTATTTCTTTCTCCAATCATTTGCACAATCACCTTGCTGCTTGAGGAAGGTCTAGACAACACCACATCACTGGATAAGCATTCAGTCATTGACAAGTCTGAACCCTGTTTCCCACAAGTCAACAGCGATGGCGCTGTCATGGAGGATGATGAAATGGGGATTTGTCCAACAGTTCTCATTTGGCCAGTAAGAGGTCTCTGACTCCAAGTCCTGGGTTTCTTTCCACTACTAAGAGCCAATGTTATACCTATTTCCTCTTCTGTTTCCATTCCTTGAAGATAAGTGTCAGGGTCGGATTTTTGAGCCTCACAACCATCATCACTCGACAGATTTTCCCAAGTTTTGTGCCTCTCCAGGCAAGGAGTTGACACATCACACAGCTGGGATCCAGCTTGAGTCGCAATATTCAAAACAGGATCATCCCCATCACTCTCAGAATCACTTTCTTTAACAGCCTTCGCCTCTGAATCATGACTGTCCGCGACAATCACAAGACGGCTTTGCATGCCATCATCTTCTTCCACACAATCTGTTGCAATTTCATTTACCCCAGAAAAGGCACCATCCAATTTCAAGTCTTTCTGACCGGATTGGCTGCTATCAGCGTTGGATGACCGCGATGGCGTTGGGTTTGCCAAAGCAGGACCAGATTCCAGGACAGGAAAACCAAATTCCATAGTCACAGGTGGTCTTGGTGAAGTGGGCGTTGGTGTCAGAGGATTTCTGCCATGATTGTCCTCTTTACTTTTTGGACTGTCTATTGAAGAGAAAAGGAGTGGAGACAGATTCTTCTTCGAAGATTGGACAGCACTCCGGACAGACCCTTGTGTCCCCTGGTGACTTGTGGAGGGAGATAACTGGCGGATTGAAGTGGACGAGTGACTAGAGTAGTGGATCTGGAGATCTTCCTGACCCGCAAAGGTGTCACCGCAATTACCACAGATGTATGGGCGATCCTAGGAAGAGGAAATTTTAAAAAATCTTGAATTACAAAAAAAAAAAAAAAATGGGGATCTTCCATCACAACAAAATACATAGGCCTTTTTACGTATCAAGTGAAAAATATAAGTATTTAATAGTCGGTGATTGCTTATTTGCTGGAACGGTTGATGTTTGGTGACACTGACTCGGAATGCTTTGAAATTCAGACAGAGATCTCACAGCAAGTTGAGGAATCAGGAAAGGGTACATGCATACAAAATATATAAATAATGATAAAGATGAAAGTAATGTAAGTGTAAGAGGCTTTAAAAATGACACCAGAGTCCATTCAACAGCCTTAATGGTTATACTTCAGCTAGTCCAATGTGTAAGGAAACCTGAGTATGTGTTTCAGAGGAGATAAAAAAAAAATCACAAACTGTCTAATAGAAAATTATTACTGGGTCCTGCAACTAGAAATAAGCTGCCACAAAAACAATATAACATTTGCTTCCTGTTAATGAAAAAAAAGACAAAAAAGAGGGAAAAAATAAGCCCCTTTCTACATTTCAAAAATTAGCCACTTCATAGTTTCAGCTAATATTCCTCTAGGGCCAAAATTTGATTTTGCTGAACTCCTCCATCCCTCTATATTGCTTTCCCATCATACATATCCTCTCCTACTTAGGCTGGACTTACCTGCTCGTGTGTCAAGAGATGAGTCCTCAGTGACCTTTCGTTTGTGAATCCTGCATCACAAAACTCACAAACAAAGGGACGCAATTCGGCATGACTGAGAAGGTGTGACTGAAATTATGAATAGATGACATGTATCCAAATTGTTATTTCTCAAATCTTAACTGATAAACTGTAAGACGGACAAATAGGCGAGTTAGCAGGCATGTAGGATAGCAAGACATGTGGAAACATAAATCAGTAGTAAGTGAGGTACCGACATAATATGGTGTATAAAAACACAGGTTTAGCATAAGGATGAGAATCTTCATTTCTCAACATAAAGAAACATGTGCTATGAATCATTCTATGTGCATCAATGTGCTATGAATTGTAAGTCTTTCATTACAATTGGGACACTGAGAATTTCTCATTTCCTCTACACTCAAATTAAAATGCATGTAATATATGATTTACTTCACAATGCATACACACATACATGGCACCCTTATATACATTTTCATGAGCAAAAACATTTATTTTCCATTCAATACCTCATCATAAATAAGGTTTTTAAAAAAAAAACAGATTTTAGATTAATTTTGAGTGGAGTTTTTTAGGGTTTCTTTTTTTTTTTAATAGCAACAAAAAATTAATATTTATTCACAAAATCATGAAAAAAATACTGATAAATAAAATAGTTTATCTCCAACCTTTTCAACAATTACTGGACTCCATTAGCATAATTTTCATGTGGTCCCAAGAGTTCTTATTCTATATAAGTATAAGCCCCATCTTAGGCTAAAAAAGAAACATATCCATGTGGCATCAGTTTCCGTGAGTTAATATTGAATGACTTCCAACAATATTTTAATTGAATTAGGGAGCAACTTACCTTGAGAAGTTCTTTGGATGTAAAGCTCATTTCACACAGACCACACTGATGTGACTCAGCTTCAATGTCCTTGACCTTTGCAGGGCTTGGTGATGATCTTTGGCCTGCCAAAAAAGATGACATTGAACTTCCAGTGTGTGACGGAGTCTGTGCTGTTGAAGGTGATGCAGGCCTTGGCTGGAATGGTGAGGAGTGAGACTGGGCAGTGGACACTTTCCCAGTGCCTGATGGTGCGGAGTTTGATGGATGTGAATCAGCCTGGGATGCAGGTTCTTCCACATACATTTTTGAATCGTCTGAAATCTCTTCTTTGACCTCCTCAGTCTCCGAGGCCTGCAAGGATGTTAATGACGTTGGTTGACTGAGACGAGCCCTTTTGGCAAGAGACATGCGTAGGACATCATTAATGTGTGGATTCAAAATAGTAGCCTTCTCTCCAAAGGACTGTTGGGAATGTTTCCGTTTGTAGGGCGGGTGAGGTCTGGAGCCAGAGCTTTCAGCCAAGGCTGTAAGAGTGGGAAAAAAAAACAACAATTATGCATAATTATTAGTTCAAAGCATAAATGGAATGGCACTGTTAGTTCTTTGGGACATATAAATTAAAAAATGAAAATTTTAAATTATTCATTACTCTCTCACCCTAAGAAAAGCATTGAAAATTGTTTCATTCATTACCATTAGATAAAACATGAAATATCAAATTTAGGCCTTAGATAGTCATTGCAACTGAGTGTCTTGTTTAAATTTTAAACTTGTGTCATCCATGATCTTAAAACAAAAATAATGCAAGATCCTCAGCACTGATTTTCTCAGAACAAACACATATACAAATGCTACACACAAAAACTCATAAAAATATACATAAGAAACAATTATAGATACTACTGTGTCACTTAAGCATACAAAAACCAGTACTACCACTTCTTCTTTCCAAAAACAATAATTGATTGAAACACAGATGACAGCATTGTTCACCTAAAAACTCAAACAGCTACAAGGCGGCTATGGCCAAAGCCAGAAGCCAAGAACATAAGCGCGCTGAGCATCCCTCACCGTCACATCACTGCCAGAATATGGATGCCAGCGACACATGTATTCAGCTTCATATTCAGATGATATGAGGAGGAGATGGTGGTCTATTAATCATTTCTTTTCATAAACTTTTATCCGAGTGCATTGAACTACTCTAAACAATATGAGAGGTTCTTTACATTCCAAGTTGACAGCCTCTTCTCTTACCTTGACAAGTTGATGCATCAGAGCTGAGACACCTCCTCAAAACACTTTCCTCTTGCCACCCGGAAGCTGCGTCCCTGCTGTCAGCTCCCACATAAGCAACGTCATCTTGAGAAGCAGAGTCCTTAACTTGTTTGTCTGCCACCAGGCTATCCACTATCTGCTCTGTCTTTTTCGATTTACTTTCCAAGTCTAATTTGGATTTCAACTCAATATCATATTCTTGATCCATGCCTTCTTTCTTCATCTTCCCTTCTTCCTCTTTCTTCAACTTCTGCTCCTGCTCCTCACTTTGCTGCAGTTTCTCATAAGTCCCACAAGGCAACATGCCTAATGATTCCAGCTTGCTGATGTGTTTCTTTGATCTAAGATGAGCCCCATAGTTTTCATCATCAGAAAACTTTTCACAGCAAAAGACGCATGAGAAATTTTTCATCTCAGCTGTACTGAGTGAAGACCCAGAATGTATTTGGGATACGGAAGAAAGGGGCTGTGATGTGGTTTGTGCATTATGGGATGAAGTTGACTGTGAAGCTGATGACACTAAAGGGGTAACATCTTTTCCCTGATACACTCCTTCCACTGCCTGTCCTTGGTCTGTTGGCTGGGCCGACGAGATTGTATTTTTCAAATGATCAGAATCACCGCTGGAAGAGGGATGAACAGTATCATCCTCCATTGACCTCTGTCGCTTTAAAAAACGTGACTTTCCTGAACTCAAGCGACGACTCCTTCCTACAGGCATTGGGGTCACTTTGGTCTCCACTTCCACTGCCTGCGGTAAAGGTTTAGCAATGTCCATTTCTTCAGCGGAGCAAGGAACATTTTTACCAGCACTGACAACCATGAGAGGGGTGGCACTTTTCTTCAGTAAAAATTCAACTGCACTACCCTTACTTGCCGGCGATGATTTATCTGGATGGATTACAGGCACTGACTCATTTGTTGATGCAAAGGTTGATGTGGATGGGGATGAGCTCGTATTTACAAAAGAAATTGTTTTTTCTCCACTAGAATATATAGAACAGATTGTTGATGATGACATTGATGATGATGTTGATGATGACGTTGATGTATGTGTCAATGGAGAGGCAGAAGATACCACAATAGTAGAAACAGAAACATTATCAGACGAGGTTGATTTTGGAGGCTCTGATGGTAAGATAACATCATCATCTGCAAAACTATTAAAGGGAGAATCAGTCATGGGACTAGGGGTGCCGCTGGAGGCGCTTGTTATGGTAATATTTGGAATGATTCGGAGATGTCGCGGAAGTTCAGCGAGGGACGGCGAATGATGAGAAAGAGGCGAATCAATATCCTCTATCATAGCCTTCTTCACGGGTACTGTCTTTCCCTCCAATGAGGACTTCCCTGTGTAAGTGACAGGCATACTGCTGTTAGTGGTGTTTGGAGTATCGCCATCAACAAATGGAATGTTGAACTGGAATGGCTGCGACCGACCAGAAAGGACCAGGCTGGAGGTTGAGGCCGTGCTGGGAATGTTGGTGTGCACAGGGTCCTTCAGAATAAACTGGCCGACAATAGGACCCTGATTGGAACTTTTTGCATGCATCCCAGAGTTATCTTGCCTCCATGAGACGTACGCTGGCAGAAAAGCCATCAAAGAGGGGCTGGGGAGGTTGCTATCAGGGTCGTTGGCTCTGATGTGCTGCTGCAGCTGTTGTTGTTGGCCAGCAGATGCCGTTGGTATTGAAGAAGATTGAAGTAACGATAGCTGGTTGGGTCTGGTGACTTGAGATGGGGAAGATGAGAGCTGGGACGGGGATGGACAGGGAGAAGGGGATCGAGAGGGCAAATGGGAGTCTCCCTTTCCCTGCGGAGATCCATCCTCTCTCTCCTCACCATCCACAGTGTATGGAGACAAGGCGTGCTCTGATTTGCTGACGATGCCATCGCTGGGAGATGAGCCTGTTTCGGTAACAGGTGTCCCTTGTTGAGAATTTTTAAAGGAACTTGATTGGAAAGTTGATGATACTTTAGTGATCAAATTCCCTATGCTGGTTGAAACCTGAAGAAGAATGTTAAAAAAAATAAATGACATGCTATAAAGTTTTTAATTTCAGTAAATATTTATATTGAGAAAATAACTTTTTAAAAATATTGGAGCAAAGGTCTCTTATGCCAGATACAATCTCTTAGCAGTCAAACAAAATTAAATCATCTATTTCATCAGTCTCTCATGTGATGAGATGCAGAGGGTATTCTGACCATCTGAAAGTGTATGAATAAGATAGAGCAGTCCATCTTGACATTCTTAGCACCCCCTTCCAATCAACAGATTTTCTTTCTTTTTTTTTCTTTTATGATCCTACCTTCAGAGTCAATAGTCACTAAACTATTTAATGCCAATTTATTGAAACTGCATGCATTGCTGATTTCTTTAAGGTTGTTGTATAGGGTATTGTGGCTTGTAGAGAAGCATTGTCAGTGTATATTGCTCTCAGCATTACATTTGTCCTTCATAGCAACAGCAATAAAACATTTCTATTAATTGTGCCTGCTTTCATCATGTGCTCAAGAACGTTTTTATTAACAATGAGAACTTATGAAACCCTTTATTAAATTATTAACATAGGCAACATAAAATCATCACATGCATTTTAGACACTAGAAAATGAATGAATAAATTATGTACATTTACAACATTCAAAAGTCATTGTATTTTTACTAAAATTGTCAATGCTTATCAATGCTTAGTGATCAAAAGATTTAGAAAAGAAGTGTGTTTTGAGGGCTTTGGTTTATTTTGGGTTTTTTTAATTGAGGACCTGGTTTTCATTGTGATTATCCTATAATTTTATCATGTGATATTCAGGCAGCATTAATGCCAAGTCATGATAATGTAGACAATAATATAGGGAGTCCTTTTGTCAGGTACATAACCATATTTGACATGGCAAATCATCTAAGTAGCCCTGTACAGTTTCAAAACTCACTGAAAATCCCTTGCCAAATCAAAATAAAAGTCCTAACCAAATTTCAAGATCCTCCCATCAATAATAAGTAAATTCCAAACCCATCACCAGGCTCACCAAAGCATCGCCAGATGGCCCTGGCACAGATGGCGTCCGGGGAGTAGATGCCAGAAGCTGTGACCCTCCAGATGAATCCTGACCAAGGTCCAAACCAGACAAGGGCTTCTTCTCTGCTATTAACCTTGATATCAGGTACTGCAAGTTTCAAAGGGCTGAAAAAATGAGAGAAAGATTGGAGGAGAGAGGGGGGGGGGGGGGGGGGACTTCGTAGGTGTTGTCATAGCT
>JBBPCV010003359.1:0-15254 GCA_037974505.1 Plocamopherus tilesii
TCTCTCTCTCTCTCTCTCTCTCTCTCTCTCTCTCTCTCTCTCACTCTCCCCTCCTAGTATGTATAGCTAGCTAGCTGGTCAGCTAGCTAGGTAACCTGCCACTCACTGCTAGCTTTCCAACTTTAAAAGTATATTTGATTTGATTTTGCTTTTGGATTAAAAATAATAAAAATTCTTGGGTGTAAATATATTCAATATTTTATATAAACGTCTTTGTGTTGTCCATCCTCAATAGCCTTTTCAATTGTCGCAGTTTGTTTTTTTTTCTGTTTTTGTTTTTGGTTTTGGTTTTTCTTTTTGTTGTTTTTTTTTCTCCTGATAACACTTTCCTCTGTGTTCCAAACAAGTTCAGCATTGTTGCCACTTCCCACACAGACCCTTTCTCCACTGGTAGCCCACCCCATGATGAACGAAACTATCCTGTTTATTTCCCTTGCATATTACAAAGTACCATGTAACAACATTTGCCCATCTTCTTGATTTTGTCTTGTGGAAACAGATCAGCCCCTGTCCTTTGGTGCTCTCCTCCTACCCACTTTTTTCTTTTTTTTTTAAAGGCAACACAATTCAGAGGTGAAGAGATTGAAGTCCATACAGAACCAATACAAGCAGCTTTTCAAAGTCATCTTTAGAAGAGCACTTTTGAAAATGCTTTAGCGGGCTTATTCATTCAGGGGATAGAATCCGATCAAGTGTCCAAACGCTGAATTCACAGATTCTTGAATTTTCACATTTTTTCTATTACTGTACCTATTTCTTCGGAGCAATTTTCTGTTGTTTTGTTTTTACTTTCGCTTTTTTTTCTCTCTCCAATGTATTATCAGTCATGTTCACAGTTTTTTTTATAGCACTGGTGCCAAGCTTTTGATGGTCTCTAGAGTGTTCCCCCTTGAATGTTGCTATTGGTATATTGCATTGATATGTTCTCCATAGCACGCAGGAACTCAGGTGAATATACACGTCATGTTATCCGTCCTTGATACATTTTATCTTTGGTGTGTGTATTACCTTTATGTTTTCTAGATATTTGTTGTTCTTTAGTCTGGTGAAAACATACAAATCAAACTGTTTCATTAATTCACAACAGCATTGTCCGTCATGGAACGTTTATAGTTTTAGTATGTCAAATATTGATAATTATTTTGTTTTACTCCTTCATTTTACAGAGCATTAAGTCTGTTGATGGAATCATAAGATGAATTATTACTCATCAAAAGTGTTTTGATGTCAGGGTTGTTTTAGAGGATTTCTAAATACATGATTTCTAATTTTCTATATTAGATAAAGGCCATTTAAGATGACTATGCCTATCTTATGTTCAGATTAGTGTGCACATACAGAGAAAGATAAAATTAGGATCACACTAGCCTCAAAATCAATCACCAAATTTCTTATAAGAAGAAGGGAATATAAACTTAGTCAATTGTAAATATGGGTCGATGACTGGTTGCGGAATAAGCCTATGATAATCCAATTATCCTTTTTTCCATGCCCTCTTTCTCATAGGCATTTTTTAAATGTTGCATAATTCTTCAACACAATGTATATAGTATGTTAATTTGTTTCATCTGTCAATATTGTTTAATGAGAAACAAGGTTGCGGGGGCTATCATTGATTTTTCTTTTTGTAATTAGTTTGGTTGTACTATTGTTAAAGGCAACGGATTGATTGTATGAAATTAAGACCAAATCTCAAGTTTAAAATTTGCAGCTATTACAAGCATATAAAATAGAATAAGGCCAAACTCATTTGCATTAAACTCGCACATGAAATAGAAAAGGGACAAATTCATTTGGATTAAACTGGCATATGAAAAAGAAAAAGGCCAAATTCATTTAGGTTATTTAGTGTTCAAGGGCTGAATTTGGATTGTGGCAGCTTTTAGAATTTAGCCTCACTGTACCAGCTTGATAAAATGATGTTTCTGTTGAGTACTAGTTGTATTGATGATTACTTTGAATTTCAGTTTGTTTGGTATTTAAACAGATTTTCATTCATTCATTTCATTATAAGATATTTTAATGCCTTATAAAGTTTATTTTCATAAATATGTTCATGATTTTCTTTGTCAAACATCTTGTCTACGACAATGCTTAATCTGTTTTCCTCTTTGTTTCACTCCTTTTTCGTATGGATTTTTTTTTTCCATTTACTTTGACTAATTCTGTGGACTCATACCTTTTCTTTTAATGCTTCTTTTGGACTGGCCTGGGCTCTCCAGATTATCCTCAGGATAAAGTTAGCGTTTGTGAAGAGCAAAGAGAAACTAGGATTAGTAGTACACTGCTTGCATTGTCAGAGGAAAGGTTGTCAGCTCAGGATGATATTCCCTCGAAACAGGAGACATTGGCACAAGAGGAAGAAGAGGTTGTATCCCCCATCACAAACATCAAATATACCTCACTCACAGATCCTATGACACATGAACTGGTCCGAGAGAAAGTTGAAACCATAGAAGAGGTTGTGACAAAACTGGAGCGAAAATTTGAATTGAATGCCAGTGGATTTCACCCTGAGCTGAGTCAGAAAGAGGAAACATCAGAGGTATCAGTAGGGAAAGAAAATGTTATGGAAGAGGAAGTGCTGCAGGAGGAAGTATTGCCAAAGGAATTGCCAAAGGAAGTATTGCCAAAGGAAGTATTGCCAAAGGAAGTATTGCAGGAGGAAGTATTACTGGAGGAAGTATTGCCAAAGGAAGTATTGCCAAAGGAAGTATTGCAGGAGGAAGTATTGCCAAAGGAAGTATTGCCAAAGGAAGTATTGCAGGAGGAAATATTGCCAAAGGAAGTATTGCAGGAAGAAGTATTGCCAAAGGAAGTACTGCAGGAGGAAGTATTGCCAAAGGAAGTATTGCCAAAGGAAGTATTGCAGGAGGAAGTATTGCCAAAGGAAGTATTGCAGGAGGAAATATTGTCAAAGGAAGTACTGCAGGAAGAAGTATTGTCAAAGGAAGTATTGCCAAAGGAAGTATTGCAGGAGGAAGTATTGCCAAAGGAAGTATTGCAGGAGGAAGTATTGCCAAAGGAAGTATTGCAGGAGGAAGTATTGCAGGAGGAAGTATCGCCAAAGGAAGTACTGCAGGAGGAAGTATTGCCAAAGGAAGTATTGCAGGAGGAAGTATTGCAGGAGGAAGTATTGTCAAAGGAAGTACTGCAGGAGGAAGTATTGCCAAAGGAAGTATTGCAGGAGGAAGTATTGCAAGAAGAAATATTGCAAGAAGAAATATTGCAAGAAGAATTTACTAGTGAAATGACAGAGGATGAAACAACTCAGGATTTTTCAGAGCTGAAGAGTGAATTAGTTGAATCTATAGAGAGCCAACAGGATACTGACGTCTCAATGAAAGATATCGGAGTTGAGCTCACAGCATCAAATTTGGATTCTCAGTATGGAATTACAGAGATAATGGGCACTGAGGGTGAAGACCAAAGTCCATCAAAATCAACTCTCTTTGCAGAACAGGTTTCGACCGCTCAAGAGAGCCCAGTAGCAGACTCAATAGATGATAGAGAAGATACAACAATCCCAGAGATCTGTATAGAGACCCATGACCAATTCCCTGAAGATGATCTTTCCACCCCAGTAGCAGAGCCAGAACCTAAGAAAGAAGAAGATAAAGCTGAAGATGGTCTTTCTCGTGATGCCAAAGTGGAAGATGACCACATTCAGCCTGAAGAATCAAGTCATGTGGTTGATGAGATCAAAACAACAGAGATGACTTATGTAGAAACAAAAACTGTCATCAGTGAAGAAATCATTGAACATTCAGAGGCAAAAATTCTTGAAGTTTCATATGATGAGGAGGAAGAACTTTTCCCTGAAACTGCTGAAACCTTGCAAAGCCAAGCGTATGTTGTACCAGATTATGTTGATGGCAAGAAGGACCAAGAGATAGTTGAAGAAGTAGTTGTAGCATCACAGGTCACTGAAACAGAAGCAAGCATTTGCAGTGTACCTGACGAAGAGGGTGAAACAGAATTTCAAGGCGAATGTGTACAAGAAACTTTTACTGTTAGTTCTGTTCAGCAAGTTAAATCTGAAATTGTTTCCATGCCAGATGATGAAGAACAGGAGGTAGAAGAGGAAGATTATATCTCTCAAAAGAAGGTGTCAACTTTATCTGCTGTTCCTTTGCCTCAACAGGAAACAGAGGAGAAGCTCGCTGAATTTGAAGAAGAGCATGATCAGATAGATAGCTACGGAGGACGAGCACCTGAGGCAGAGATCACAGAGAAAAGCCTAACAAACATCACTAGAATTGAGAGTATTGACAAAGAAATTTCCTCCGAAGGCCAAGTTGAGTATTCAGACATTAGTGATGAGCTGGATCAGACTACCGAAATTACTACAGATCAGGACAGACATGAAGAAGAGCAAGAGCTTGATGATAATGAAGATAGTCGTGAAGAGCCGAGGAGGTCTGTTGCAGATGAGGAAGTAGTCTCATGGTTGAGCATGAATGAGATGGTAGAAAAGAAGTCTTTGTCACAGAAAGTGTTGATTGAGACGCGCATGGGTTCAATTGAAATTGAAGAAATAGAAGAGGAAGCTGTACAAACTTTTGAGACTCCAACAGAAGCTGACATTCCTGAGGAAGTGTCTGTAAATGAGAGATTTGATTATGCTGTTGATGAATCCAAAGAGCAACTTATTGGTGGAATAGCCGAAGAGAAGATTTTAACTCCAAGTTCTGAAGCTCAAGCTTCGGAAATGCCATGCATTGATCAAAACATAGCTAAGATACAGGAAATTCAGGCAAGCTCTTCTCCTGCCACAGTAGAAGATGGAGAAAATCTAATTGTTGTGCAAACTGAGATAGTGAGGACATCATTTGAGGAATCTGTACGTGAACTCTGTGATGAATATGAAGACACAGTGGAAACCAGAGAGGTGGTTGTGGAAGTTAGGCCAGATTCAGGAGATGTTTCTGATTTACTTCAAGAGACAACTTTCACAGAGGAAGAAATGGATGATGTGGCTGATGAAGATCTTGACAAAGAAATTGACGAACAGGATCAGCTTACTGCTGCCCTTATGACACGAAATTCACAGCAAGACGACGAAGAAACTGACATACAGATACATGATGCAGATTTAATGCAAACGCATAAAATGATCCCAGAATTGTCTTTGGAGCAAATAGCAGAGAGATCTACTGAAAGTGATCTCACGAGAAGTCAAGAGCAGTTACCTGATGTAAACTTTGAAGAGAAAAACAAAAGAGACACGAGAGATGATCTAGAGGATTTTGACTTAGAAGTTGTCGGGAAACTGGACTCAGAGACAAAATATTCCCTGTCAACTGAGGAAGGGAGCTACTCGATGAAAACAGAAGCGTCTCTCAAAGAGGTTCAAGAAGAAGATATAGAAGACTCTGAAAAGTTGGAACATGTCTCCTCTGCCTTTGACTCCGTGAATGAAGGGAGTCCTGGATCTGATAATTTTGAAAGTGGTCAGATTGTTGATAAACAGGAAGCAGAAAAAGAAATTTGTGTGGAAGAATCAGTCCAACCTGTTGCAACTTCTGATATAACAGACTATGAATACAAACTCAGCCGAGAAATCGTGGAAGAAGCCTTGCACACGAGCATTGAAGCTACAAGGAAGATAGAAGAGACAGAAAAGGAAGAGATGTTGACAGCAGAGAAACCTCAGTTATCAGGAATGATGAAGGAAATGAATGAACTTGAAGACATGCAGGAAGACAAAAATGTTGAATCTGAGGATGACCTAGATGAAATGTATAGTGAGAAGTCACAGGAGGTTGACCTTGAGAAAAGCATTCCTGTGGAGTCTGTTGAGGAAAGAGAATTTGAGGTGGAGAGAGAGGTGAATGAGATGGAGAAATCTGTGGACAGACTCGAACACTTTACCGAGTTGGAAAGGCAGGAACTCAATGAAAGAGTGGTTTTGGATGGAGAGAAAATGGAAGACCAACCGGCTGATGATTTGCATGCCCATGTAGACATGGAAAGCTCCACAGACCGTATTGAAATTTTTACTGTAGAAGAGAGAGAGACAGAAGTCAGATCAGTCTCTGAAGATATTGTAAAGGCAGAGCAGGAAGAGAGTGTTGAGAAAGAAGTAGCTGAGGACTTTGATGGTGGTGCAGAAGATACTAGCAATGTATTTATTGACAGAACAGAAAGATTTCTCGAGTTATTGAGAGATACAGTTGAACCCTCCGATCAACCCAGAGACAGATTGCCAACATCACAACTTGCCTTTGGGTTATTAGGTTCATTCCAGGCCTCAGCACCAAAGTCATTGCCAGGAGACGGGAGTTCGGACAGCCAGCATCCACAATCCAGGGATAGCAGCGGTCAGCACAAAGGACCCACAGATGGACACGATCGCTCTGATTCCCCGAGTGACCTGGAAGAAGAGATAAACCAAGTCAACGCTACACAGAGATATTCCGCTCCTCATGAAGCTAAAGATAAAGATGTCGATGAAAGCAAACTAATGGCGTCCAGTATATCTGGATCTGAGTACACCAAGTCCCAAAGTGACTATGAAATGGCGCAGAGTACGACTGGCTCAGGCTCCTTTTACACAGTGCCAAGTGAAACAATGAGCAATTCAGAATATACAGCACAAAGTGAGACCATGACGGGATCTGAATATGATCAAGCAGACGGAGAGGACGAATACGAATCTGAGGGGAGAGTTTCGGATGATGCAGTCCAACACATTCTTATTGAGCAAGCCATGGCTGCCAGACGACACCTAGAAGAACAGGTGTCTTCATCAGATGAAGAGCCAATGACTAGCGTTCATTATTTAGATCGTGACCGCCTGCCTTCACCTTCAGAATTCACTTTGATTGCCTCTCAAGATCCTGATCAACTGAGAATTTCATTAGGCCTAGCAGATCAGGAAAAGAAAGACAAATTAGAGAACGAAACTGGGATGAAAACAGCAGACAATGTCTTTACACCTCTCCAGTCTGAAAAATTCTCGGACATAGAAAAGGACAGTTTACAAGGAGAGGAGATTGAGCAAGATGAAGAAGATCAGGAAGATTTGGGCAAAATGAGCTGCGAGGATGCAGCCTCAGATAGACCTCCCTCCCCTTCAGACTACACTTTGATTGCATCTCAAGACCAAGAAAGTCTGATGCGTGTGTTTGGAAATGTGGAAAAAAGATCACCCATCAAAGATCAAGAAGATGGTAAGTGTCCTTTTCTTTTTCTTTTTTTTCTTTTTTTTTCTTTTCAATTTACTTGTTTATTAAAGCCTGAACTGAAATAGTAAAATTTTTAGAGCTGTAGGTCTTGGAAACAATGTTGCAGCTGAAAAGAAGAAAGAAAAAATAGAGAAAAAGAAACAAGAATTAAATGCTGTAAAATAGCCTGTAATGTATCAATTCATTTAATATCGATGGTGTCAGTCTCAAGGTGTTTAACTCTTAAATCTTTGTCTGTGGGTTAAAAATTCCATTCATTTCGATCTATGTCAAAAATCTTTTTTCTATTTCCTTTCCTGATTTGTCTTCAACTCTGAAGAGTTATTAGTTGTCAGAGATTGATGATAAACTAGGAGGTTCAGACTGTTTCAAGAGCACATTTAAAATCCTTAAGAAGTTTCTGATGGTTTTTAATAAGAAAAGTCCCACCCAAAATTCAATATCTGTTTGAGGAAGGGATTTTGAAATATACAAAATTATCAGTAAACATTGTAATGAAATAACATAAAAGATAAGATAATGTTCCAAAGTCTTCTGGGGATGAACATGAAGGTTTCAAGACTAGTGGACATTGAGACTTCATATACAAAATATATTTATCTTCTTTTTATACCTTTTATTTCTCATATTTAAGTGCTTGAAATGATGTGTGTGTTTTATGCTCATTTACCACTTCCAAACAGCATTTTTCATCTAGATGTGCTGTGTACTCTTTCTTTTTTTCTTCAGGTTCTCCAATGCAGTGGGAACTAGACCTAGAGCAGGCTATGAATGACTTGGACCAACAGTCAACTGCCTCCAGTGATGCCGCCCTCATGATTGGTCTAGACAGATTTTCCGTTGGCGGTGGTGACAACAATACCATGTCAGGCATCAGCTCTGAGAGTGGTCAGCAAGCAGACGGATCTGATTCACCCCGAGAACCATCATATCCGGACATTCCCGACGACGATGATGAGGATAGAAGTGAATTGCTACAGGCATATCTAAAAGAAATGGGAAATGAAAACCAAAAGTTTGAGTCCACAAGGAAAGAATTTTCTGAGCCAGAAGAAAGTGGACCTGAATACGGCTCTCCACATGCTCAGGCTCATTTTGCAGACAAGGAAAAGTCAGAGGTCAGATTTGAAGAGAGACTTAGTATGTCTGAAGAAAGCTCCCAAGAGCAGACTGACTCCAGGAAAGAAAAATCGGAGGACAGGCATTATACACAGGAGGAATTAATCTTTGGCATGGATGACCCTGGGGCTGTGTCGGAGACAATAACTAGGAGGGAATATTCAGAAGTCAAAACTTATTCTCAAATGTCTGGTTTTGTGGAAGAAGTCAGCACATATTCAGAGAAGACAGAGTTCATATCGGGCTCAGAAATCACAAGAGGCGACAACCTTTTCACAGGCAATGTGAGCAGTACAGCCATGTTTAGCACTGTAGATCATAGGTATAGAGAGGAGGGTGAATTGGAAGAGGAAAAAATACATGAACGCCATGACCTAACGACTGAGAGAATAGGAGGTGAGTCCTTCACCCATGGTATCAGAATTCTCCATTAAGTCAGTTTTATTTGCATTACACCTCAGCATTTTTTTTTTCTTCTTCTTCTATCATTTACACCTTTTAGTTCAACATATTTCTCATGTAATAATATCATGCACAAATTTCTACCTTTTTATTTTCCATTGTAAGTCTTTCACAAAGTTTTCTATATTATTTTTCACAAGTTGTATAGGTTGTTTTTTGTTGTTTTGGGTTTGTTTGGGGTTTTGTTTTGTTTTTTGTTTTGTTTTTGTTTTTGTTTTGTTTGGGGGTTTTTTTTGTTGTTTTTTTTTTGGGGGGGGGGGGAGGGGGGGGGGGGTTATCCCCTCTTTTTCGTTTAAAATGTAGATGATTAAATGGTCTTTTAACTGCATCGCAAATTTAAAAGTTTTTGTTAAAGAAGAAAGAGTTCCTTTAAGATGGATGCGATAGGTTAATTTAAACTTTGATGTGCATGGTTAGGTGAGTTTTAGATTTATCTAGAGATGTATGGTACTCTGTTTTCATGTCAACAACTCGTGTGCGTCTGTTCTGTCACCTCGATTCTTTTGATCTTCAGGCCACCATAATCAAATCCAATTTTCTAGATGGAAACCATCATTGTTCTTCCCCCCAACTCTTGTAAATTTATTTGAATTCTTTTTGTCGTGGACATTTTACAACAGTATGGGTGATTTTGTTTGTAGTTGGGTTTTGTTTTGGTTTTTGTTATTTTTTCATACACTCCTTTTCATTTGAGGATTTTCTTCTTTCATAACTCAGTCTCAAATATTGTCTTTCCAAGTTTTTTTGTGTTTGGTTTTGTCTTTGTTTTGTTTTTTAGTAGATGTTACCCCTTCTCTGAATGAGACTCTCCTGATGTATGAAAAATTCTTCCAAACGCCTTCATTTGTCTTCCTTTTTCTGTTCTCAATTTCATTTCACCAGGAGATTTAAAAATTATTCTAAAGTTATATTTCCAGACTTAATGACTGTCTAAGAAATGCAGAAAGGCCTTAGTAAGCTTGTAATACTGTGCATTACTTTGAAATAAAACAGCATATTTTTGTGACAATTAAATGACAGAAAAATACGAAAGAAATATATAAGAAACAGAAATTAGATGTTAGATTGGGCATTTTTTTATTTTTTTTTTTATAGCATCTGTATGGTATGAAAAAGAAATAAAACTTAACGATACCTCAAGAATTTTTTTCTTTGTCAATGTAATCAAAGGCATTTTCTGAATGCAGGAATTTTTAATTTTGACAATTTTTAAATTAGGATTTTTTTTTTTTTTATAAAATGTAGTAGTAGTAGCCATTTTGAAGTTTGACTTTCAAGTATAATTGTTTTGGTCTTTAGTTAAGTTTTCGATCCAAGGCTTGCAATTTTAGCTAGATTTTAGCATAATATGTATTATGTAAATGTCAATAGTTAAAAAGCAGGAATTTGTTATAAAGTGGTTGTGTCATATGTCACAGTTCTAAAAATTTTTAACACAAAGAAAGCCTTTTTCTTTTTCTTTGAATACAAAAATACTTGTGACAAAGTTTCTAAGTTGATAGCATAAAAAATGAATTAAAAAAAAAAAAATGATATGAGAAAATGAGCTGCAAAGATATAAATGAGCTAGTGACACTATATTTAGCATTGATGAAAAAGGTTGGTAAAAGAAATTTTGGGTTAGATTTTTAAAATATTTTTACGCTGGTTGGTAAAAGAAATTTTGGGTTAGATTTTTAAAATATTTTTACGCTGGTTGTTAAAAGAAATTTTGGGTTAGATTTTTTAAATATTTTTACACTGGTTGGTAAAAGAAATTTTGGGTTAGATTTTAAAACTATTTTTACACTGGTTGGTAAAAGAAATTTTGGCTTAGATTTTTAAAATATTTTTACACTGGAAAAAAAACAACAACCTACATCTGAAAACGAAAAGTAGAAAAGTGATATTTTTTTCTACATGTTTTACACATGATTGCCCTAAAGGGGAAGGAGAGATGTTCATGCTGTTTCACACAGTAATGCTACTTAAAGGTACTTTTTTCTTTGTATTGGCATACCTATTCAAGTCGAATACTCTTAAATAGATGTTGTCAGGGGAGGGGAAAAAGATGAAGATATCCAGTGTTGTGAGTTGTGCACAAAACCAATGCTGAGCCACAATTGTTCAACGATAGACTAGCTGAACAATATCACAATCACGATATCAAGTGTAAAAGCTGTCTGCACCAAAGTGCGTGTTTTATGTGGCATATATCCTGATAATCTCTCATATACAACAAATAAATAAAAAGTCAGTCAAATTTTGTGACATTATTTAAGTAACAGTGAAGAGCACATGCATACTTCCGTCTTGAATTTGGTTTGGTTATCAAAATGTACGAGGAGTGGCATCTGCTGGATGTGATTACCACTACTTTAATAAGCCTACTTTTTAAAATTGTCAAGCAAAAGGTGGGATGGAGGGGGAAGAGAAAAAGGAAGACACAAGCTTTTCAAGTCTTCTGTTTAATGCAGTTTTCTCACTCTTTTTCTCTATTTCCTGACCTCGTTTTCATTTCTGAAGAGGTCTCGCATCTGTCATACCTCAGTTTCAAATTTACTGACTTTTGAATTTAACTTTTAGCTTTTTATGTTTGTAGTTGTTATTTTTAGTTTGTTTAGTTCAGTTTTTTGTTTGTTTTTTTTTTGTTTTTCTTTTCTTCTAGGTTTCATTTTTTTGATTTTCAAAATGACATCTCAATGCCTTGATTGTTTTTGTTTAAGAATAAGTTGCACCTTGTACTCACTGCTTGCTGGCATTGTCTTTCATTGCTTGATTAGCTGCCCCCCTTTGCCTGTCCTTCTTTTAACAGCCTCTATAACAGGACCTGACGGAACTGCTGACATGCACTTTTCTGTAGAAGACAAAATGAGCTCTTCTAGCTCGGAGGTGGCACAGGTTGATGATTTTGATGATCAAGGTATTTAGCCGTATACTCCCCTCTCTCTTCTGTCTTTTCTCACTCTTTTTTCTTTTTCTTTTTTTAGACAAATTCAGGGTAAAAACACCAAAAGAAAAAAGTTTGAGTGGGTCACTATAAATTTAGACTAGTATGCGGGGGAGAGGTATTTCTAATTTTCAAGTCAGTTTTATTGTAGGTTGAAATCACAGTCCAAATTTACCGAATGATAATGTTTTTATTTTCTGTTTCTCCTTATGGCATGTTTTTCTTTTACCCCTAAATTTACGTTGCTATCCAGTTGGCGATTAATCAGAGGCTGTTTTGGGTTTATACTTAAGTAACATATTTATATAATATATATATATATATATATATATATACACGCATTTATATTCTATTCATAAAGACATGTACGTATTTCTCGGTTTTTGTTCCTGTAATTAATTTTGTTCATTTTCATTTTCTTAATCACTTTATCCCACGTAGTGACAGGCAGTGGCCTTCAAAATGTTTTTTTTCCATTATTATTTCATTCTGTATAAAGATTTACCAATAACAATTATTAGTGGCTGCATGACATCCAAACATCTGCTAACACTTCTTTCCTTAGATGTTGAAATCCGAGAAGTGAGTGAGGAAGTATCTGAGGAGACTGATGTGGAAGACCAGTTTTCTCCTGTCATAACTCAAACTGCTGAGTCATCATTTATATTTGGAAGTGAGGTTACTGGTGTTCAGGAAGAGGGGGGTTTTGTGGAGAGGAGGGAAATTGATCAGGAAACACCCAAAGAGGAAAAGGTCTCGCAAAGTCTGTATGACCAATTTGAGCAAAGAGCTGACAAAGACGAGATGGAGGTGATAGATGATACAGAATTAGAACCAGAACTTTGCAGGCTATCCAGCACAGGAGATGATACAGAAGCCATTGGCGATGAATCAGAAGATCAAGAAATGCCAGGGGAAGAGGAACAAATTAGCGAAATGTCAGGCGGTTTAGAAAAGGTCAGCCCGGCGTGCCTGGTCAAGCAAGAAACCCGAGATATTTCACCAGAAGATCTTGAGGAAAAACCAGTGGCTTTTGATTCCCCCGTTTACTTAACACAACATGAATCTATGCACTACACCTTTACGGAAAGCCAGTCCTTCGAAACTTCTTACAAAGCCCATGAAAGAGAAGAAGAGCCGTATGAAGACACTGGTGCTCCTGATTTTGGGGGGAAGGAAAGTCAGCTGAACCCGCCTGACCACAATGCATTTGAATACATTGGAGAGTCAGCTTCTCCCGGACACAATCTTGAGGAGGAGGATTTTGATGAGGGATCATCGGCAAGCAGCTCCCAGAGCGATGGGATCAACGTCTTTGATGAAACAACTGGCGTCTATACCAAACTGCCGTGGGAAATTGCCCACCAATACAAAAGACAGTTCTCTGAGTCTTTTGTGCAGGAGCAGAGAACACATTTAAACGTTCAAAAGTCCATAGACATGGGTGATTTTTACAGACGGGACAAGGACAAAGATGAGGAATTTTTGGAGAGAAGATTTTACGACGAAGCTGAAGCTGCTTCTTTAAGCCCTGTGACACGAAGAAGAGTAACATTTGAACTTCACCATGAAGTGGTGGAAGAAACTGATTCAGAGCTTTCTAGTCCCGTAAAAGAAGAGACAAAATCTGAATATGTAGAGCAAGAACCATATGAGAACATTAATAGCACACATAATACAGAAGTTATTGCCACTATAATGGAAAGAAGAGAACAGGTGAGGAGTGAAATTGCGAAACGTGTTTTTGACCCAGAGTTCTCAGAAACTCCGCAGTCCGATGGGGAGACTTTTTCCCCTGATGCCCAAGAAATTTCAACTGGATACCGAGGCCCAAAAGTTGGAGATAAATTTACTTTCGAAGTGACTGAGTCAACATACCATGAGAAGACATACACTGGTGTCTGTGTTGTGAGTAAAGAATCGAGATTGGCTCAGCAGGAATTGCTGCAGGAATCTATGGAGGAGGAAGATAGATCAATGTCTCCATCTCATGAAACTAAGAACAAAGTTCTTACCACAACTTTCGAAGAGCCACCTCGCTCTGCCATCATCGCTCATCCCACCCACTTTCCAATGGCCGTACATACAACTGGCAAATCATTAGCCGATAATGAGATTTATGAATCTTCAGAAACTGAGAGGGATTCAACCGAAGAAAAGCTTTCTCCGATTGAGGAAAATCCTTGCATTGATGAAATTGAAGAGGATGATGTAACGCTCAAGTCTTCTCCGCCAGCAGAAAAGAAAGTCACATTTCAAACGGATCGACTTTGTACCAGAGCTTCAGATCAATCAGTGGAAGACTTCAAAGCTTCCTCTTCATCGTCAGAAGTTTCGGTTGAACCAACACTTTTAGCTGCTTCATATGATTTGGACAGTGGTCGAGTGAGTCATATTGTTACAGCTTTCGACATTTCCCCTGATACTGTTGAAAAGCAGGGACCAATTGAAATTGCTGGAAAATCTATTCTTTCGAGTCCTGAAGATGATGTCTTTGAAATTGAGCCAGGGTCTCACAAAACTGCTGACTCTTTAACTGTTGGAGCCGGCAGTCTTTCGCCCCATGCAGATGGTTTACCAGGACCTAGAGTGCGATCTAGTGACGTCTTTCAAGAACCTACCGAAGCCGCCAAAACCCCTGAAGCAAGTGATTTGAAGGATGCAGAGGATACAACATTACATGAAGATGACTTAAGTTCATCTCATGGCGATCCAACGTCTGTGGCAGAACTCAATCTCGATGAGTCACCCGTCCTGGAAAGGATGGACGCTGTGAATGATCTCAGCAGTCCTTTGACACAGAATGGATTAGAGGTGCACCATGTGGAGGAGAGGCAAGAGGAGCCGGCAGTCGTAGAACCTGCCAGATCCGTTTTGAATGGCCCCACTGAAGTGGATTACGTGCCTGAATATGACGAGGTAGCTGCTGGAGACGCAGGTGATGACAGGTCATCGGCTCAACCAGATCGTGCAAAGAGATTATCTTATGAGGAAGAAATGCAGGAGCTTCAAACACAACTGTCAGCCCTGGAGGAGGAAGACCGTCAGCTTTCGGAGGCTCTGCAAAGAGATGATGATGACGACGATGACGAATCTGATGAGGACATAGATGGCAAGGAATTGTATGAGTTTGAACAAATTGAACAGCAAGCTTTGCTAGAATCAACGGAAGAGATCTCTCAGCTGTCCTCGATGACACATTCCATGAGTGAGGCAATGGCCACAGAGGATGTGGAAGCTGATGTCATTCAAGTTGGGCTCATAACATTGCGCGACGAGGAGCATAGTGAACAGCAACTTACAGAAGAAGATGAGAAAGGCGACCACATTTGCTCGGAGCCTGTACAGCCTACTGTTATTTCCACAACTCAGGCCAAGCCGGATGTACAGCAACCCAAAGAGGATGATGAAAAGAATGGCTTGGTTTCCCAGGAACCCATACAAGCAACCGTCATTTCCTCAACCCAAGCCAAGCCAGATGTACAGCAACCCAAAGAGGATGATGAAAAGAATGGCTTGGTTTCCCAGGAACCCATACAAGCAACCGTCATTTC
>JBBPCV010003360.1:0-10395 GCA_037974505.1 Plocamopherus tilesii
TTTTTTTTTTTTTTTTTTTTTTTTTTTTTTTTTTTTTTTTTTTTTTTTTTTTTTTTTTTTTTTTTTTTTTTACTACTGTCAAAATCTGTCTCAGATTTATATTACAAGCCCATTTTCTTTTCAGATGCCTACAACTTCAGACCTCTGTGAATTTAAATTTTTGATAGCAAATTATTATTGATCTTACTGCTTTGACTATTTTGTAAAAGGTAGAATCTGTTGAATAGAAACTGCATGCAGTATTTACATGTATATGCATTTCTTTTTCTGTTCTCTGTTGAATAACATCTAAAATATTTCAACAGGCATTGATATAGACTTGTACGATTAATAGGTGTATGCCAACTTTAAATAGTTTTAACTTTTTTTTTCTTTTTAAGCGTCATCCCAGTCAGTTTACCTACCTCTTTTTTCTTTCTTTTTTTTTTTAATATAACTTGATGATAAATATTAAGCATGGAAGACATCTGTCTCTTTCTTCTTCTTTTTCTTTTTTTAATCTATGATGTCATTTGATTTCCAGTTTTCATCCATGCCTTTTCCAATCAGCTTTTGTGTTTACTTTCACTTTTGCCTTTTGGCAGGGAATGAATAATGAGCTCCACGGTTGTTTGCCATTTCATGATCAGAATGCTGTCACTGTCATCATCTTTTGTCCTTTGTTTCTGTCTCTTTTCACCTGTTTCTCTTTCTTTTCATTTTTTTTTTTTTTTTTTATGAGTTCATGTTTCCACTTGTACCCACCACAATTTTATGTTCGGTAGACGATGAAATTCTGGTAAATTTTAATGAACCTCTTTATAGGTAGACTTTCTTTTAAGGAAATTGACTTATTTAAAGAATTTGAAAAAAAAAAAAAACGTGTTTAATAATATCATGTTTTATATTATCTTGTTCGTGTACAGAAATCCATTTGCATTCAAATTTTTTCAAACATTTGTTGTGCCAAGAGGAACAAAATGCCTTATCGTTATTATCTTTTGAACGTCGTTATGCTCTGAAAGAAATCATGTCCACACCCTTCATCTTTTCCTTTCTTCCTTTTTTTTTTTTTTTAAACATCTCCACATATTTTCTTTATGTCTTTAACTCTTTGTGAACCTATTCATCCTCCAATGTAAATCTCTGAATGTCAGTCAGGGTGGGGAGGGTGTGTTTTCGATATTTTTTATAACGAAAAGCGTTGTGAAAAAATATAATGTAATTTTTTTTTATTTTTTTTTAATTCATAGATATTATTCTCAGTATGATCAATTATTTTCATTATTGTAAGTTGTTCTGGTTCCCTCTCCCCTAATGCATTGATGGCTATTTTCCTCTATAAACAACACAGTTAGCCAGAAAATTGATGGTGGTTTTATTCTATATATCAATACTGTCTGGTGTAGCACTGGGATAAAATTGTTTTTAAACTATTTTGAAGGAGTTTGTGATCTACAGAAGTCAACGGAGCCTGCCACGCTAACATAGCTCAATCAATTCACTTTTTTACTTGCTTAGTGCATTCAGAATTCATGGACCAGCAAAATACATGAGGTTTTAAAACAAGTTTATCCCACTTCCATAAGAGCTCTACTGCCTCATTGCCTACGATGTGGAGCTTGTGGTCTCAAATCTCAAACTTGCACAAGGCATGAGTAGTCTAAAGAAAAAAACGGGTATTTAGTTTCCTCTAGTTTTTATTATTTTCTTATATGTATGAGGCATTTGTCAAATGCGCTTTGCAGATCAGATCCTTTTAGCATCTCAATAGTGACTCTAAGACTTACTATTCTTGTGTAATAAATGTTTATATGATTTCTTAGTGAGAGGACCATTCTGTTGTTGGCTTTTGCTTTTTTTATGAACATTTTATTGTTTCTTATTGTTTATACATTACAGTACAGAAAAATGATTCCTCTCTCTACTTTTTTTTTTACTTACAGTTAAAGTGGTCAATTAATGTGAAAGGAGAAAAAATCTCCCTTAATACAGAGTTGTACAGCTTTCATATTGTGGAGAGTTCCATATGATTTTTAAAAAAATGGCATGAGTAACAGTTTGTCTTGGCTGAGGATAGTTACAACATGATGGTGATCCGCATTATCATCATCATCATTTATTATCATTATTATTATCATTATCATTATAATCACAATAATTATAACAATAATTATTATTATTATTATTATTATTATTATTATTATTATTATTATTATGCTTTGCCTATATTAGAAAACTAGATAAGTCTGAAAAGAGATGGCAATGAAAGGCTCCCTCATAGTTTTATTTGTGGCAAAGCCTGCAATTATCACTGCATGCCTTCCATCCACAAAAGCGTTCAAAGTCCTGAACAGTAAACACTCCAATACCAGCAGCCATCATCTGGGCGCACCATTCTCTCTCTCTCTCTCTCTCTCTGTCTAGCATCCTGGCAAAATATTCCATTACCTTTAATAACACAAGTACATAGTTTTTTCTCAAGATCTCAATATCGCACCTGACACAGTCAGGATTTGAACAGAGGATCTCAGGGTCACCAGGCTGAGCATCTAACAACTAGACCATGACGCCGTGGGCATGACCACTGATACTTATTATGTTCTGGAAGAAAGAAGAAAACAATGAAACAAAGATTATTAATAACAAGACAAGAGTTTATGAAAAGTCTCCCCCTTAAAAGACCAACCCAAATGGTGGATTTTCAGGTTTAAACCCTTTGTCAGACAGGTGGCCCAATGATTAGAAGAGCAATCAATAACAAGAACAAAAATTACAATGCAATAAGTTTTTAACAATTAGAAAGCTAAAAGGGATAGTGTTATCATCTGGCATAGCTAGATTCGGATGAAAAATAAAGTTAGTTTGAGGATTCGCTCAAAGTCAAGGACTTATTATATTATTTATTATTATAATAGCTCAGCTATTCTTCGACTTTGTGCCAGTCGACACATCTATATCTCTAAGCTTAGTCTCCTTTTTCACTAGATTTAGATATCTTTGGGTTTTGTTGGTTTTTTTTCCATTTTAGTTTAACAGTTATATAATTAGATTAATTGTAATTTTTGTTTTCATTGTCATTTTTACTTTTTTTTTTTCCCAAAATGATAACAAAACAAATAATAACATCAATGATGCAAATAAAAATAAAGCAAAGTATAAAAAGAAGAAAAAAATAAGACATGATGACTGTATGTGATGAGGATACATCATACACTTTGTGGCTGTAAATACAAAAATATTTTTCATCCATCCACATTTGTTATAGTTACAGTTATAAATACAGAAACAAAATACTTAATTATGGTGTAATTAATATTACGAATAATGATACAGTAGAAATAATGAATATCATAATGATAGTGAAGATGATATCGATAACATTGATTTTTTTTTTATTATTGATAATATTGATTTTTACTATTTATTGTTGTCCGAAGAAGGGTTTAAACCCAAAAATTTGCGGTTTTGTTTTGTCTTTAGCATGGCTTTCCCAAATGTGGCTAAGGATGTGTCTGTCTCTTTTCGATTGTATTTTTACCAAACTCCATTAGGGTTTGTACAGAGTGACTAAGGTTCCAATCTCTGGTTGACCTGTTTAAAGAATTAAAAGGAGGACAATAATTGTCTGGAAGCCTGTAGAAACCAGCTTCATGCTGGATCCTTTTTACTGTGGGAAAAAATCTGGGTCATTCTGTCTGTCAATATTTTGCTGTTGTATTAATATAGCTTCTATAATTATTTTGCTTTTAATTTAATTGAAATTCTGAGCACTAACAGCTCATGTTGATCAATAAATGCATGGAACTTGTATACTCTTGCTTTCTTCACAAAATTTTGATTAGAACCCTACACCGGCAATCCGGGTTATTATTTCTAAAGTGAACATGAAGGATTTGATGGAAAAAAGCATTAAATGAAAATGCTATTTTTGGATTGTCTATGATTACCTTTTGATATAGATCTCTGGTATTGATAGGAGCCAAATACGATTTTCCAATTTTTGTAAACAAAGCAACATATCCAGAATGTATCAAGTCAGCAAAAATTTGTTTTCATTAGCAGAATGCGACAAATGCTGCAATATCAGTCACTGAGGATAGATAGTCCCAAAATGATGTTATCTTATTTTGCAATAATACATATTAACATAATATAATAAACAATGCATATTATGTATAAGTTAATCTGCCAACTACATTTATTTATCTATTTATTGAGGTGTACATATGCTTAAATCCCTTGGGTTTTGG
The DNA here is from genome assembly GCA_037974505.1 of Plocamopherus tilesii. Classification (NCBI taxonomy): domain Eukaryota; kingdom Metazoa; phylum Mollusca; class Gastropoda; order Nudibranchia; family Polyceridae; genus Plocamopherus; species Plocamopherus tilesii. The sequence continues at coordinate 4,233 of JBBPCV010003360.1, forward strand.
AGAAATTCCGAATATATTCTATCAAAAGCAGTATGAGCAGGAATGTTTGGGTGATCAAATTTTGATAAAAATTTGCTGTAATTTAGATTTTCTTTTCGCTGTAAAGATATGATGATTTTTAAAAATTAAATTAATTTAAATTGAATTTCATTCAAATGCCTTTGAATTTGAAGGTGTCCCCTTATATTGATATTTTGCGACCTACTGCTTTGAGTTAAAATGCATGATCCACAACGAGTCATTGTTTGATTTGGTGAGTGTAACATCATCAAGTTTGACCTTTCTTATTCATCTTTGTTTCTAGTTTCATATTGCATCATCACATTACTAATTGAGATTTGATAAACATGTGAGAGACTGCTGTGTTTTTAACGTCTTAGTCTCTAATTTTTATTTACAATGGGTACCCAAATAACATACCATAATATATCTGGCATACCGGTACCCAGATTTCACTGTATGCGTGTCAGGATAATTCATACCTCCACTCTTGGCATACATTCAGGTTTGATACAGAGTGTTTTTTTTAACACCTTTTCCTTCTGTCTTTTATTGTCTTGGATTTTTTCTTATTTTTATAAATAACATTTATGTTAAGTTATGACTCCAATTTTATGAAATGATTTTATACACATACTATTGTGATAAAGGACAATTAAAAAAATTTGTTTAAAAAATAATGTTGTGTTGATCACTGTTTGAGTCGAAATGTTTTGGGGCTTCCCTTTCTTTTGCTTGTTGACGTTGGGTGGCTTTTATTTTGTTTTGTTTTTTCACCAAGGGGAGGATGATGTTGCTTAGTTCTTTGCTTTTGTTTTCTGTTTTTGGAAAAAATGTCGAAATTACATGTATATATGTTGGAGATTGTGCGTCCATTGAAATAATCAGATATTTCATTCATTCATATACAGTGCAATCTTCTTACTATTATTGTGCGTCCATTGAAATAATCAGATATTTCATTCATTCATATACAGTGCAATCTTCTTACTACTTGCCTATTTTATCTGAGCCCATTCCATTGACATGAAAACAATTCCATTCTGATCATCTCATTCCTTTGACATGGAATCAATTATATTCTGATCATCCAATCCTACTAATACTAACCCAACAAAAAATGTCATTAAAGGGTGCACATAATCCACCAACATTGCAAGGCGAATATCACCAATTAATTGATGAAGTACTTAGAGATTTGTAAAAAAAAAAATGTTTTCAGTAGACAAGATTGAGATATGCTACATTTCAACTTCTCCTTTCTAAGGTTGGACCATATTTGGAAATTTTGAAAATCGTTGTCATTGTCACCAGTCAGTGTGACGTCCATTTTATAAAGCTTACTGCACGGACAGCATGTCACAGCTCATTTGTTTTGGAGTTAATGAGGGGCGAGAGAATAAACATTGCCAGAAAATATCTCATCCCAACTTTATGGGGGCTTACATTGTGACAGGAGTGAAAAGGAGAGAGTGATCAGTGACCCTATTCTACTCTAGTGCTGGCAAAGAATTTCCCGTAGACTTAATTCACCTCTCACAAAATTGGTGTGTGCAGGGGGCGAACAAGGGGCTAGTGCTAGGAAAGAGCCTCTATTATTATTATGTCTGCACCACTTGATACTATGACTATAACAATTTAATTCTATACATGCCACTGTGGTATCAGTGTAGATTCACCCTAAATATTAGGACAGATAGAAACATAGTACATGTAGTTGGAGAGCTTTGAAACTGTTGTACTTGTCGACTTGAATGGGCCTTTGCAATCCAAGCATTTGAAAAAGAACATTTTTTTCACCTAAAAAATGCACATGCCAAACGCATACACACTGCCACACAGCATGAGATGACATGTTCTAATTAAAAACAAACGTCGAACAAGCAGAAAAATCTTAACTCAAAAAAAAAAAAAAAAAAAGACCTTAAAATATCATTTTGTTCACTTTAGCAATTTATTTTTTAAAATCTACAAAGATGAGATGTTGTTTTGGATCATGACAAAGACAAACAAAACAATAAACATTGACAAATTGTTGAAAAGTTGTAAAATTTGTTGATGCATAATAATAATTAAATCAAAATCAAAATGCCATTCAATGGCATCAACATACATCAGACAAAATGTTTTTTAATATAAATGTTTATTTTGTTATGTTAGACATTTCAATTCAACTTAACATCTCACAAATTAACATGCAAATATAACCGGGCCTACAATTTAATCAACACTAAGTTTCTAATATGTATTTTTTAAAATTAATCTAGCGTAAAATATGCTAGTGGAATTACACTTGAAATACATATATTGGCTCATACTAATTTGAGCTAATTATATCCTTGCAAAAACATTTGTAATTAATTTGTCTTGACAAAATTTGAAGCTGTTTGTTTGAGTACTTTGGGACTTTTTTTTTTTTTTTTTTGTTGCTATTAATATTTGTTTTAGTTTTATTGTTCCTTACTCTTATTCAAATTTAGTTCTCCATTGTGGCAAATCGTTGTTGACTCTTAGAGGCCAATACCCGAGGCAAGGAGCCAACCACTAACTCAAACTACTTTTTGCCAAGAAACAATAGTCTTGTCTTTTAATCCTACTCATATTATTACATATAAATACAAAGCGTATGATTAAAGTGATAGCACTGGCATTACAAATTGTATATATCACAATCTCACTATAACCTTTGTGCGGTGCTGGGAAAATTTTTACTAACACTTACATAGAAAAAATGTCATAAAGACAAAAATCAAAAGCAAACGATGCTTAAATTAAGCATGTATTTCAATTGCAAATTACCAAAGTGACTGAAAAGTAGCAAACAACAACACCAAAGCATATACTACATTTATATCTATGTCATTTACACTCACACCATGTCATAACCTGAAAATGAAGTCTTCAAAGTCATGTGACACCTGCAGAAACCTCATGCTCATTACAATACATTCTCATATTATTTGAATCAGCTTTCATCATAACCACAGTAATCCAGTAATTCAAATTTACATAAATATGCACATTTCAAAAAGCTATCTCAAAATCAATAAAATTCTTATACATATACACGACTTCTATTTATCAATGAATATGAGCAAGCAACACAAAGCAGCAAAAACAATCTGAAAGACGATGGCGCAAATTAGACTATCATTCTTTTTTTCTTTCTTTACCAAAGAAAAAGAACTTATCTAAATAACAACCAAAAATGACAATTATAAGCCAAAGCAATTTTGTCACTCTCTCTATATATATAATAACAGATTAATTATTAATTTACACATATGACTTTATTTAGCTCAGCACATCAAACAGTAGCACTGAAAATCACTTAATTATTACATGCAATGACTTGCACTTTTCGGACTTGTACCTATTACTTAGTCATTGAACATAACGGTTTCAACGCATAAATAAGTCATTACAGAAAAAACAACAAAAAAAAACTAGAATACTGAAATACCTTACTGTCCCTCTTCATAAGACAGTAATCTCTGCCTAAAACCCTGCACCTCTGGAAATTCAAAATCATGTTCTTTGACAAAGCATGTTGTTCTCAGGTGGATTTCTCATCAAAGGCAAGGATAATTTTGATCATTGGTCAACAATGTTCTAAGCCTTGATATAGATTTTTTCAAGCAGATTTTCTAATATGACTACTTAACACAAGGATGCTATTTGATTTGAGCTAATGTAAAGTGCCATTGATTGAGCTCCTAAGGGGAGTTTGGTGCTATATACTCTGTATATTCCTTATATATCATTATCATTAACATGTATTTCCAGCCATGTTTGGCTTGAGATGTTCCAAATGTCTAGTATGAGACTATTGCATTGCATACTATGTGTGTAATCTAGACTGGGTGCATAACCAAAATGCCAACATGCTATACAGTTTTTAAGTTGTCACTTAGGCAAAGAATGACATGCATGTGAAAAGGGTCACTAAAATTAATGCTTGTCAACTACTAAAACCATGTTGTAAGTAGAGTGTGTCATTCTATAACTTATTCGACCCATATCAACAAACCAACAAACCAATACAATTGTTATTACGACTTACAGTTAGTACTCTACAATTTGAGGTACCTAATGAAAAATGAATGGAAAAGGAATCTCTCACTTGAAGCAAATTATAAAAACTACAAACTTTGCAGACTCAAAAGGTTGTGGTAATTTGCATGCAAAATTGTACATGATTGTTTTTATCATAAACTTTGGAACAAAGCATTACGTCATTTCATTTGACAAAAGTTATTGAAACGATGTCAGACTCAAGCAAATTTTGCCAGCATGGTGGAAGAGTTGAAAAGAATGAAAGACCACGGCAAAGCACACCGAAAGCAGAAAGACTCTCACAACAACTGAGCAAAAGAAAGGCAAGGAGTGCATGTCACAAGAGGCGGGCGGTGCCAGTCACCTACACAATTAACCCTGGAAGCACCACAAGAAAGAAGAGCCTGGACAGATGATATAAAAGGGTAATGAAAAGTTATGGACACAGGAGAATGAAGTGCCATGACTGTCAACCTCAGCGGGCACCTGATGGTGATTATGAGGATGATGGTGACGACAACAATGATGATATTGACAATGACGAGACTACAATTGATGAGAACAAAAGCACTTAAACACATTCATACAATTCCAAACAAATGTTTGCAGGTATTGTTATCAGTCAAAGCCCTTTCATCCAGCACCAACAAACTATCAGACCAAAGATTTCCACCAGGTAGTACCTTAGGCCCTGTTTCCAAACATATTTCCCTTCTCTCTTTGCCCATTTCATCTAGGTGTATACATATAGCATAACATTGCTTACTGTGTGCTTTGCTATGAAGTACAATTTGTGACTAACACACTTTGCTGCTCATTGCGACTGATCAATGACAGGATGGTGAAGGGTACTACTATTACAACAGTGATCTGCATCAAAATTGTTCAAATTCAACGTTAGTGCCTGAAATGCCTTGCAATGAAAAACATGTGCATACAAATAAATGGTACGGTTGGTCTTTACAATTCTCAATTCTCTTCTCAAAGAGAGCAAAAGCTAGCTGCACTGAGTAGCTCATGAAATTAGTATCATTCAAGAGGAAATCATTCCCCATGAGCGAGGTGTTACATGGCACATTTTAAGCAGACCAAAAACCATGTCAGAGTTATGAATCCTTTCTCTGCTAGAGAATTTTTATTTTCTTTTTTAATGACTATGGTTAAGAAAGAAAGACAAATTTAAACTTTCAAATCCATCAGGAAAATCTTGAATTGTTCCCATTTTTTTTTTTTTTTTTTTTTTAATTCACTACCTTAGGCATTTAACTTTTACATGTCATGTTAAAAAAGGAAAGTCAGCATATACTATTGATTCTAAAATGGCATGCATATTTTCATGATCAAAATTCTATTTAATTTAAAGCAAAGTTACTGTTTGAATGGAAAGCCATAATAATGAATACATACGGTTGTATACAAAATGATGGGAATATTATATACAAGGAAACAATCACATTACACAGCATACACATCCATAATGACTCACACACACACACACACACAAAAATGGTAATAACATATTGCTTGGCCTTTTGACTTGTCTTTAAGTAAGTACCATAGGTCTCAACTTGAAGAAGAAGGGCCTTCACCAGGTCTCTGTCAAAATATGGCAAAGTTATTATGAGATCATCTGTAGGCATCTCCCTCCCTCCCTCCTTCCTCCTCTCCCTCTCTCTCTCTATATATATATACAGAGAGAGAGAGAGAGAGAGAGAGAGAGAGAGTGGGTGAGAGAGAGAGGGAGAGAGAGAGAGAGAGAGAGAGAGAGAGAGAGAGAGAGAGAGAGGGAGAGAGATACAGAGACAGACAGACAGACAGACAGACAGACAGTCAGACAGACAGGCAGTCAGACAGACAGACCGACAGACTGACAGTGACAGAGACAGAGACAGAGAGATGGAGAGACAAAGAGACATAGATAGAGATAGAAACAGAGACAGTGTAAGAGACAAAAAGCGAGACAGGAACACAGAAACCGAGAGCCACAGAGACGCAGGGACAGAGACACTCAGAGACAGAGAGACATATTGTATACTGAGAGAGAGAGAGAGAGAGAGAGAGAGAGAGAGAGAGAGAGAGAGAGAGAGAGAGAGAGAGAGAGAGAGAG
>JBBPCV010003471.1:0-10394 GCA_037974505.1 Plocamopherus tilesii
AGGTGCTGGAATGAAAAGGCCTGCTGGGGGGTAAAATGTCTAAGCGCTTTGAGCTTGCAATCTGCGGGGGAAAGCGCAATATAAATGCCATCTTTACCTTTAACTTAACCTTTGATCTGCCAGAGCGTTCTACACAACTCATGACTATTTCTACATGTTGCTGGTTATTGACTCATATATATTCAAATACAAAGATATTTTCCCCTAAATTAAAATATATATAGTAGAGCTGGATTGTGCTCGCTTTTTTAGGGTGTTGTAAGTACCCAGCCTCTAAGAATTTGGGTGTTGCGAGCAAACCAGCAACGCTCAACACTGGTTTACAAGTTCCATTCTAACCGAACATCAAAGCCCGCTGGCAGTCCACAAACCTCTCGCTCGGTCCCCTGACCCTGTTGAGGTGGGTCGAGCACAGTATTGTGGGAGCAGGGGATAATAAGGCGAGAGGGTAACATCGCAAGAAGGACCTTGACATTGATGTACCGAGATTTTTAAATTAAAAAAAAACAACAACTTTTATCTCTCCTTTTCAAGTCATCAGCGAGCAGGCTTGGTGTAGGGTGTTGCTTCCTTGAGTAGGGTCTTGTGAGCATTGAGCGGCTCGCATGATTTGATACAGCTCTAATATATAGGTGCCCAAGCAGTTAAGGCACTGCACTGTAACCCATGGGATCATGAGTTTATTATCCGCTTCAGCATCTGGTTTTTTCCCTGGGCAAGAAAATTCACCCCACCCTAACGGACCTACCCTGCGGCTGACACCTGGATTATTCCGGTCTTCCCTCAGAATAGACCCACTAAAATACTAAGTGAATATCTCCTGAACTAAGAAGTAACAATCTCGAAAAGTGGACACAGTGTAACAACAAAGACCAACTAAAAACACCTCTTCAGTTATCCACATACCTCTTGGGCCACGACCATCTGAGCTGGTTGCTGGGAGCTTCCAAAGCCTGAAACAGGAATTGTCTGGGTCCCTGGGGTGAGAACCTGAAGATGAATATCTGTAGACAATGCCTGTCCCGGTAGGAAAGTGGCGGATTCCAATTCGGTTCCTGAAACCAATGTGGCCTCTACATCACATTTAGCTATCGACTCCACCTCTGACGAGGCATGTGTGTTCCTTGGGTCTTCCACCGTTAGTGTATTCAAGCATGTAGATCCCACACCCTTTTCATAAGATAACTGGCGAGCTGTGTGAGGACTAGTCACGTTTTGAGACCCACACTGGCCAATGACTGCTGAAGGGATCAGGGATGAGACTGATGACAATTTATTTGAAGCAAGGACAGTCTGTTGACTGGAAGAGGAGGAAGGCGAATATTTCCGAGCTTTTGCACTAGAGAGAGTGTAACAGCTGTGTTCCCAGGGCACGGCACCTGACTGAGACTGCGACACTATGGGGATACCTTTGCTTTTGGAATCAGATCCTAAATCTGGCAGAGGCAAGGTGAGTTTAGCCTGATTTGACTGGTTGATTGGTTGACCTCGACTCATAACCTTCTTCCCATGGCTTGGCAAGGCATTAATGGAAGCAGCAGGAGTATTAGCTGTAGAGATGGCAGAGTTTTTCTCAAGACACTGATGACCACTTGAAGACTTTTGGGACAGAGGATTGAATGTAACATTTACACAGCTGGAGCTGGTAGTTCCAGGAGGCTCTTCCGTGTTGTTGCTCATGTACTGTTCCTGGTACATCTGTGAGGCTGCTGCAACAATATGGTCTAAACCTTGGTGCTTGACGAAGACAGGAGGTTTAGCAGACTTGTCTGACTGGCCTGGGCCTTCAGTAGCCCGAGATGTCAAACACTTGTCTGATTGCTTGATTTCATGAGATGAAGTGCCATCCTGTAAGTGAGAGAAACAATAATGGCGTAAACACACAGAATAGTGTCGTCACTGCTGTATGCGCCATTGTTATTCTTGTTATTAATTATAATCAACATTATACATACTACTATTATCAATTATCATCATCATCATCACTACTGGAAGAATGTCTAACCTATAAATGGGGGCATTTTACACAAAAAAAACAACAAAAAACAAAAACAAAAAAACAAACCAACAAAGAAACCCAACCCCCTGCAGATCTTTGGTGAAGTTTTTGTTTTTTGTTGTTTTTTTTTTTTCTGGATAACTTAAAATGTACATTAAGATTAGCTGGGACTTAGATTAAGGTCGAGCTATAGATCTACATAGTCATGGCGTTATTATCATGGTTTAGATGAAGACTGGGCCTAGCTTTAGAATACATAGATCTAAATCTAGACACTAAACAATGTCATTAGTAGAGGTCTCTGTAGGTAGATGGAGTTGGAAACTTTCCCATTTCTAATCACCCAGTCTTATACTTATAGACTAATATTACTTCATTGGTTTATTAACTAGTTTATAATCTTATAATTTGCAAATTTCTAGGAAACAATTTTAGTTTAAAAAATAGGCATGAGCAGGTGTTGAAAAATGCACACAATCTTGCGCATCTCCATAATCTACCTTTTCAGCTCCATGTCGGTGTTGCTTCAAGTGGCACCTTAAGGAATCTTGTCGCACGAAGCCGCAATCACACTTGCTACACATATACATCTTACGGCAATTGGTGGAGCGCTTGCCTCTCTGACAAACCGAGTCGCCCTCCATTACTTTGGCCCGTTTCCTGGAGCCGACGTGAGCCATCGCTTGCTTGGACATGGCAGGGTCCATGAAAATCTTCACTTTGTCTCCATGTCCATGAACATTCTGCATGTGCTTCTTTAAATTCCCGCTCTGCTTACAGGAATACGGACACACGCTACAGCTGAAGGGCTTGTCCGAATTGTGCACCATCATGTGACTGCGCAGCGAGGCGGCATTATTGCAGGTATACTGACAGGCAGTGCACTTGATGACTCTTGCAGCGTCGTGCGTCTTCACATGCTCACGAAGTCTTTTGGAGGATGAGCTGGCAAATGGGCAGTACTGGCACTTTTTCTCATTCTCCTGGCAATGGTTGATCCTGTTGTGGGTATTCAAGTTTGCTGGGAAAATGAAATGGAGCAAAACCATAAATACATACACCCTATTCTTTTGAAGTTAAAGTGACAATCAGCAGAAATTGATTCTTAGTTTTCCATTTAACAATAACATTGACAACTGATGATAGCTTTTTTATTTTAAAAGAAAAAAAAATGGAATGATAATTGACCAAGACAGATGTTTATATTGACATGTAAATTCCCTATTTTAAATACTTGGTAAATGGTCCAAACCTTGATGGCGATAATATTACAATAGGGAAGATCATGTGGCTTTACCAAAATATAAGGAACTGAAAGCAGTGACAGTTACACACACTGTTGAACAAAAATACCTCTGCTGGATCAGCCATAACCATTTCGTCTCAGTGGCACAGCTGTAGTGCTTTAGTGTATATTAATACATTAGGTTAAAACAATAATAATGAAATGGACACCTTAAAAAAGCAACGACTATCTAGAACTTTCATAACATTACCTTTGTTACTGGATCTATAATCGCACTTATCACACTTGAACGGCTTCTCCCCTGTGTGGATTCTCATGTGGCGCTTCAAGTCCGAATTGATTTTGAACTGAGCCGTGCAAACACTGCAGTGAAAAGGGGTATCCCCTGTGTGTGTCCTCAAGTGGACAACAAGCTGACTAGAGTTGCGACTGGCATACGGACAAATCTGGCATCTGATTGGATTGACATGGAAAAGGGAATTACAAATTACAAGTCTCAATTTCCAAAAGTGAGATTCTCAAAGCTGAATACATCACATTACAAAACAAATGGCTTTGTCTGGATTTCTCATTTTTATAAAAGTGAGTCCTGTAAAATCTATTAAAACATTTATTTTTTTTTAATTAACGTATAACTTCACAGACATTCACAAATCTGTATATTTGGAAGCACTGACATTTTCATATGATAAAATAAGATGAAACTTAAGTATCTCTTGAGAAAGAATTGCAATGGGGCATACATCACTGAGTTACTCAGACACACACAGACACAGAGTTGCACTATACAAAGAATGATACATTATATATAATAATGTATAAAACATATGTTCAATTTATATTCAGCCATTGATTCCCCTGAAAGATTAACTTCCAATTTCTTTATAAACAATGAAACAAATGGATCTTACTGGAAAGGTCTTTCATCAGTGTGGATCCTCATGTGTTTTTTCAAACTGCCACCATCAACTGAAGCGTAGTCACCTGTAAATATAAAAGAAAAAAAGAAAAAAAAAGAGGGAATTCAGTATCAATTGAAAATTCACTGACAAACGTTTTCCGATATCGCGGCAGCAGAGTCCAGCAGAGCTGTGGCGGCAATAGCAGAGGAACAGTGATAGCAGAAATTAGCTAAATATCCGAAAATTGAGATCTATGATATATGAAACTTTCAGAATATTTGTGTATTCTAAAAAAAATTACATGGCAACAGTTTTTGTTCAAAGAAAGTCATATCTTCGTCCCCATGGTGGATTGTAAGCAGACTTTCCCCACAACTTACACAATTTGCACTGGAATGGCTTCTGCCCATTATGCCAGCGGGTGTGTGTTTTTAGCTTGTCCGATCGGTTGAAAGTCTTCCCGCAGATGGTGCATTTGAAAGGCTTCTCACCAGTATGGGTCCTGTAGTGACGTTGGAAATCCTTATACAGATTGGTTTTATAGCTGCAAAAATGAAGGGACATGGAGAAATGTTAAGGAGAAATAAATATTCACAAAAATGAAATTCAACAGAAAACAAAGTGCAGACATACAAGTTTTTCAACTACTTTGGCTAAAACATCAAAGAGTAGACCTACACGATTTCCTTCATTAACTTCCACTAAGAATTATAATATCTTCAGCCTGAGACAGTTGCATAGAATCCGAAAACCTATCATTAACTAAGACAATGGTGTCATTGCAAGTGCAAAACAGCTGTTGTCTGCTGTAGTAAATTTATAGACAAGTTACAACAAATTGCAGAGAGATAGAATCTGAAAGAAACAGTTATATTAAGTCATTGCAGTGTTCAGACATGTATCTGCAATGCATTATTGACAAGACGAATCATAATGAATGGAGGAGAGAGCCTTTTTCAACATACCTGCAACTTCCAAACTTGCAAGTGAATGCTCGTTCACTACTTTTAGGGCCCTTGACTGTCTCATTTCCTTCAACTGAATAGTTTTGGTTCATACTTCCCGTCAGACTAACCAATTTCCTGGCTGGCATACCTTTTAAATGAAACATTTTATCGTACCTTTTAAATGAGATAAACAATTTTACTTTTTTTTAATCTGAATTCTGACAGTCGTATATATGCAATCTTCTTTCAAAATGTTCTTGTTCAATTAGACAAAAGAATTCGTAGCATGATATTGCTGGATGAGAATTTCAACCCAGAATACCAGACCCAAACTAAAGAAATTGTGGAGAAAAAAAAGGGAAGGAAGGTGATGAAAGAAAGGAGAGTGGTAAGGAAAGAAGGAAGAAGTTCAAAATAAAATATGACAGAAAAAGGAACGGCAAAAACATTTTTAAAAAAAAAGATTCCACACATGTACCAAACTAAATATCTACCACTGCCCAGTCGGGGTTTGTGTATTTCAAGTTGAACAATGTAATGAGAGGAAAAAAAAAACAAGTCTGGCATAATTTTGTCTCATCAGATTATTTGCTAGGAAGAAAATATTGACTTCCAAAAGCACACACACATACAACGAAAATCTATTAAAATGGCAAAGTGAGATTATAATTTGAAAGAAAATCTCTGGTTGGTGAGAAAAAAAAACCCCAAGACTAAGAAACCTTTGACCAGGAACCATAATAGTACCTTAGGGGTACGTTTACATTTGGTACCATAGTTTTTAAAATCCATGTCAAAATATTTGAAATGGAAACTTTTCATCTAAGTTTTCAGCATTGCTTGATAAAATCATTCTGCAAAACCACAACTAAATCTATTACAATTCCTTACAAACACAATTTAGTGACCAAATATTTTGTGATGCATACTTTAATGCATACTTTGCATATTTTTTGTGTGTGTTTTACTGGTTACACTGTAACAGTAAATTTGAGTTGAGCTTTTCTTAGTCATGAACATAATTGCTCTATGAAGATACATTTGTTATTATTGATTATAATGCTTCTGGACTAATCATTTACATTAAAGACACATATGCAACTGACCATGCATAGCCCAAACACTTCACATGTATACTCACCTTTGACATCCTGTGGAGACCTAATATTTCCAACTCCATCCCTTTTAGCTTTCAGGGGTGACAAGAATGACTTCAACCTCGAAGACAGCTCCTTTTCCTTCTTTGGGTTTTTGCGTTGCTTCCTCATAAGAATTGAGTTCTTATCGTTACTGATACTGGTTTGCACGTAACCTTTCTTCACATCCATGGGATGGGTCTGAAATGCTTTCACTATCTTGGAGTCAAGGGCGATGAGTTTCTTCTCATTAGTAGCACTTGGGGCATATTGAAAGTTATGAGCTTTGGAGGTCGCCAGACTGTTGCTTCCCACAGCATTCTCAACAGCAATTATTTGTATTGGGGCAACACTGCAAGTCTGATTTTCTGCATTACTGGTCAACCTGAAATATTCTGCACCTTCGCAAATACCGGAAGTGGTGCCAGTAGCGGGCTCCACTTTGTCAATAAAATGATATTCAGCTGTTCGTTGCTGCAGCTGAGGTTCTGAGCTGTAAAAGGAATCCTGCACTTGAAGTAGCTCGTGTTGCGTCTCTGGCTGAAAAAGGAAATGAATGTCTTGGACATTCTTCTCACTCTCCTGGACGGTTTTGCTAGCAGAGTTCATTTGATTCTCATTCTCAGCAACACTGTTGTCTTGCTCAAAGGCAGGACACATCATAACCAAGTTGTTGACTGAATCTTTGATGACCATGATGACAGCATCACTTCCCGTTGACTGACCAGACTGGTGCGTTAAGGTCACAGATTCACCATTAATTATCATCTCACTTCCCAGGAGAGACTGATGGTTACCGCCGGATGTAACAGTTGACTCCTGGCAAACCTCGACCGTACTCCATCCACTTGTGCTGGAATGTGGTAAGCAAGAATTGACAGATGCTTCAGGAAGCTTGGGTACTTCTCTAGACTTATCACCAGCATCTGAAGGTTTCATAAATTCAGAGGAGCTGATCTTATCACTTGCCAAACTCCCAATTGTTCTATTTAAAGCACTTGAATCTATCTCCTGGGTTTTGGAAGTATGAGAAAAATGATCCATCTGACAATTATTAATTAATGATTCATTGTGTGTGGTGCATTCATCAGAAGCACTAGAATTTTCTATGTTGCCAATGGGATTTGCAGCAATTTCCGTCTTCAATCCCATTGGAAATGTCCCCGCTGGGCAAATCTGGCTATTTTGGGAGTTCTTTATCAATTTTGATATGTCTTTATAACTAGTTGTTTTTGCGTCCCTTCTAAGAGCTGCTTCACCAGTTTGAATCAAATCTCCTTTCACCGAAGACAGGTTTGTGGATGTTAAGCTACATTGAGATGAGTCATTCTCAGGACTGTTGATATCTGGAGCAAGTCTATGACCTGCACTAGAAGGACTGGTAAAAATTGCTTTGAATTTATAGCTTGCCATTGTTGGTGTAGAAATAGACTTAAGATCTCTCTGGGTGGAGGTTGATTGGGCTGCATCAGCATTTCTCTGAAAATAAATGCAATACAATGTAAATAAAATATGCTATATATATTCAAATACAGCAGAAAGTTAAATAAAATGTGAAACAATACACAATGTGACTCATCTTACAGAGTGAAATCACATAAAATCTCATTCATCTGAGACCGAATAAACTCAAATTTGATCATTTGTTAAAAAGAGTGAATTTACGTATACAAAGTCAAACTACAATTTAACAAATGATCAAATATGACTTTACAACATGCAAAGTAAATAATATGGTGATGAAGGAAATATAAAGATTAAATAAAAAAAAATATATCTAAAAACAAAAAAACTAGGTGCAATAATTCAGCAGCATATTGACCTCTGATGATCTATAAGCAACAAATAAAAAAAAACAAAACAACCCATATCAATCAGGACAAAAAACCCACAAGAAAACAAAAACAACAAAAAGAGTAGTTAGTTGCCTTATAATTATAACACCACTGACAACTGGGACTTACGTAGACTCACAGCAGGGTTGTGACCAAAACTTACTTCATTGAACTCTACATAAATGTCAATTTTAATTTGTGTTGTTATAAATATAATATTGATCAAAGAAGGGATCAGGAGTGCTATTACAAATATATGCTCATCTTCTAAAGTTAAATCATTTTTTAAAATATATAAATCCAATTTTATGATCATCTAAGAGTTAATCTGAATGAGCAGGCTCCACTATAAACGACACATAAAAAATATATTATATATTATCAATAGAAATTACCTCCATTACAGACTTTCTACAGTCAGCAATCTTCATGTCCATATGGTTGTGTTTGCTGTTGACCGGAGAGGAAGTAAGTAATTCATCTGAGACACCTGGAAGCCGTTCACGTCTTTCCCTTAGATTTAAAATGCCTTTTTCTGAAATAGGTGCACTGACAGCATTGATGTTTCGGTAAGTTATAAAATTTGTGTCATCCTCTTTGCTTTCCACAAAAATATAACTTTTTGCACAGGGTTCTTCCTTCTTTTCCGTTACAGCTGCTGCATTTGAAAAGTTATGAAGTGTGGATGCAGATCCACTTGCAACAGAATTCTCTATCAATGATGTGAGGGTTTTATCATGATTACATTTTGAACTAAACTTCTTGCTCAATTTACCTAACATAGCGGCTGAAATTTGTCCAACTTCTAAATCCTCAGGACATGGCGTTGAACTATCAATAGTATTTAACGATGCCGTTTCAACAGAGTCTAATAAATTTGTTTGTGCTTGGTCTGGAAGGCTCACATGACGATATGAATCAACAGTTAAAACTTCTTTAGGTCTCAATGAAACTTCAAGATCTTGATTAGAAGACTTTTTGAAATGATCGGATATCGAAGTTGATCTTTCATCAGCCTTGGAAAATTCAAAAACTACAGAAGGAAATGAATTGGATGTATTAGTGCTGAATTCACTGCCAATTTGAGACTGATGAACAAAAGAATCTGTTGAAAAATGCTGCCATGTAAGTCCATGATCTGCATTCTTAAGACCACTGCTAGAAGTATGCGATGAATTTTCAGGCTGACATGAATTATTATTGGACAAAGTCTCCAATTCAGTATTAATTTGAGACGTCTCAATGAGAGAAATGCCTTGCTCTGACACATTGATGTATTCATCAGATTGCCACACATAATGATGCACCGAGGTGTCCACATTAGGATCAGATGCATTTTCTTGAACCTGGTTTGTGTCGTGCGAGATAAGATTCTCTCTAGAGGTATCAAGGTTTTCATTTTGATTGAAAGGCTTCAATGCAGAGTCATGTTCTCTTTCTGATTCCAAAAGCTTATTATTTCTCACAGACAAGACATTGGAGACAGGACATTGTTCTTTATGCTTAATGAAGTTGTGAATGTTATCAAATTCACTTCGACAAGCGCCACAAATATGAGCATCTACAGGGATCATTCCTACATTCCCAGATGAGGCCATATTGGCAGTTCAGACTAGATCCAGCCTGCCGTTATAATTTAATTTATTGAATTGCACATCCTCAAGATCTAATTTCATATGGCTTGTTTCTTTGATGTCTGTTTAGTCTGTCAAGTACGAGGCAACCAAAATGCTACAATTCTGATCACGAAAAAATATTTGTCAATGAAATGTTATTCAGGTAGAAATCTATGTGAGATTTCTCCGGAATTACTTGATTGGGAGCGGTCCTGCAAGAGTTAATAAAATGACGACAAATTTAGATTTGAGTCAATTTTTTAACGTGAGATAGATCTAGATCTCTATGTCAATTATAATGTTTCGTATGATCATAAATGAACGAACAAATCATCAAAATTATACGTTCCGTTTGCATCCATTCATTCTCTTCAATAAAGAGCGCCTACGTCTTCAGTCTTAAAAAACAATAAATCTTCAGTTTCACGAAATCTTTTATATTGAAAACTAAATTATGACGAAAAAAAAAGACTATCGTGCCATCAAAACGGGTAAATATATATAATATAGAATCTAGTGTATAGAGAGAAAATAGACACTTTGTACAAACAAAATCATGAAAAAGCAATATCGAAATGGCATCAAAATCAATCAAAATATTTTCGCAAGATCTCCAAATATATCGGACAAAAGTTGTCTTTCCTAAAAAAAACAAAACAATGCACAAACAAAACAAAACCCAACGAACCCTCAATACATCTTCGACCTACCAT
>JBBPCV010003582.1:0-10393 GCA_037974505.1 Plocamopherus tilesii
TTTTTTTTTTTTTTTTTTTTTTTTTTTTTTTGTTGTTTTTTTTTTTTTTTTTTTTTTTTTTTTTTTGTTTTTTTTTCAAAAAAAAAAAAAAAAAAAAAAAAAAAAAAAAAAAAAAAAAAAAAAAAAAAAAAAAAAAAAAAAAAAGTTCATAGGTGGTGTTTAGTATCCATACCTAATATCTCTATGTATAAAACTGTAAGATAACCCTCACAGGACATAAATCATAATATGTGAATTGCAAGCAGCAATGTATAGCAAGTGACTTATGCCTGTTTAACTTTGTCTGAGGAGGATCCTTACAGCATTGAGGAAAGCGGTATCAGCTGACTTTTACTTTAAGCATGAGCCAGTTAACAGGGTCGACAAAAAGAATCATTGTTCAGATTGTTTTCCCTTCAGCCTAAGCGTATGGCAGGTAGATTTCAGAGCTGAATCCCATTAAAGAGAAACCTCTGTGGTTGGAAATCGTAAAATGAGGGCTGCAAAATCACTTACTAAGAGGAATTCTAAACTTCTACCGCTGTGTAACGAAGGGCATCTGTCAAAAAACCCCAACAAAGACGAAACCACCAACAAAAACCCAAAAATGAAACTAAAAGCCTGCTTTTGAAGATTTGAAAGTAGATTTGAATGTGAATTTGCTTTAGCAAGTCTACATTGGGGCAAGCCAGCCAAAGGAAGATAAAGAATTCAGGCATAGGATAAACTCTTGTATTCAAGGCTCAAAGATTGATGACCCACACTTACTAACATAATATAAAGGAAGACCCTGGCACAAACAGTCGTTTTAACATCTCTTACTTTGTAACTTTTTCATGGCTTTGCTGACAGCGTCCATCCTCTTGCTGATGTTGGTCCCATCTGGAGAGTTGGGCTTACACCAGTCCATGATGGAGTGGCCTGAATTCATAAACCGGTCAAAGGTTGGCTCCTGGGTGGCAAATTCTTCTCTTAAAACCTGCAAGGGCAAACAAATGAAAAATCTTCTGTAAACAATGTGGACAGTGCCCCTTTTACACCTGTCTTTATGACTTTATGAAATAATACCATTTCCCTATTAACAAAAAATAAACCCAACAAAAAGCCAGGGCCTCATGAATTGAAAAAAAACAACAACAACCTAACCCAAAAACAACCCAACTGCTCCCTCCAATTCAAACTCATGATAAATAAATAACTAAATCCCACAAAAATCACAGAAAAAATACCAAAAATAAACAGACAAAAACCACAGGTAAAATTAGGTATAATTTTTTAAAGTTTTACTGCCTTACAAAGAAAGGATAAAAAACTACAACAACAAAAAAAAATAAATAAAAAAATTAAAAATAAATAAACAACCAAAAAAACCCCCAAAAAACAACCAATAACACATAAACAATAATATCTATGTGAGCACATTTATATTGTCCTGCATGGGCATCGATTTTTACTTTGAGAACATTAAAATACCTTAACTTGCTCCAGCTGGCTTTTAAGGAGCGATGGCTCCATGGCGACAGGCCCAAGAACGTCCATCAGTTTCTCCTTCTGGTTGAACCAGCGGGTCAGTTGGTCTTCATGCTCTCGGAAGTCCCTCAGATCACCCACAGCATCCTCCAGTCTCTTTCTGTGCTCCTCTGATGTGGCTCTCAGGCCGTGCCATTTGTCATCTGAAACAACAAGACCTTCAACTTTGACAAATCTGGGAGGGAATGGGGAAAATGTGATACTTTTTTTTTTTCGTAATAGTAAGATCATTAAGCTTGTCAACACAAACAAATCAAATGCCAGTTCGTTTATACACTGATAAAAGTAAATAAAAGACAAGGGAATAAAGACCAACAACCAATTGTAAACAGCCTTAAAAAACAAATGCCCGCTCCCTCCCCTTCCGCACACAAATTCACACGCATGAAAAAAGAAGAAAGAAGAGTATGAGAGAGAGAGTGAATCCCAAAATAATGACAAAGCAATGTCCACCTCTCAGCACTTCAAAGACATCCCCAACCCCCTTTTTCCAAAACACAAAACAGATAAACAATGTAAGAAAACAGAAAAAAAGAAATCCCCACACAGATACCAAACATAAAATAATGCAAAAATCAAAAATAACGTGAGAAACAAAATCCCCCCGCCCAAAAGAAAAAGCCAACAAAAACCCAACTAAAAACAAAACAAACAAATAAACAAAAACAAAACAAAAAAACACAAAAAAAAACAACTAAAAATCCCAACAACAACAAAAATAAAAAAGAAACAAAACAAACCCAACAAAAAACAAACCCCCCAAAAAACAACAACCCAAAACAACCCCTCCCCAACAAAAAAAACAAAAACAAAAAACAACAAAACAAACAAAAAAACCCAAAACACAACAAGAGAACCCTAACAAAAAAAACAATCCAAAAACCCCAAACCTAGGTGAAAAAAACCTACAGAATGCCCACAGTCGCCCTGTCTGTGCATTACCTAGGTCGCCTAATTGTGCTTGTAGAGAGTCTAGTCCAGGCACACCGGCCTTTGACTTAAGTAAGTCTTGGGCCTTCTTTCTGATGTCTTCTACAAGACCTTCTTTGCTGAGCAGTTCTCGGTGGAATTCCTGGAAAAGCCAAACAATATCATCATTTACAAATCAAGTTTTTGTTTTGATCTCAGTTACTCAACAACAAAAAATTATTATATTTTGCTTTATTCTGCACAAAAATTAGACTTACTTTTAATTCTGTTATATCTACTTATTCATCAATTACAATTTTAAATGCATCAAGATTTTAGGGGAAGGTAGGTGGGAATCTTTGCTTTGGAACACCAGTAAGTTAAGGATGTTCATTTGTTTTTAATAAAAAAAAAATAAATAAATAAATAAATAAATTAAAGTAAAGAGGACTCAGTTTGAAAAGTGTTATTCTGATCTTCTGAATTTATGCTCAGAGAATGCTTTTTGTAGAAGAGCAAAAAAAATATATCTTAATATTGTCTTAGAATCACAAATTCAAAAGTTTGAAGAGGAGTGAGCAGGTGGGAGCGAAGGACAATATATATATGTTTACTAAATGAACATGATGTTTTAGGGACCAATACAACTTAATTGTTGACCAAATTCAGATTTTAACAAACCTCATGTTCTCTCAGTTTCTTCTTAGCCTCCTTCTCGTGGGCGGGAATTTCTTTTCTCTCTGGAGATCCCATCTGACTGTCTTTTTCGTCCAGCCAAGTGATCATGTCCTGCATGTCGTGAAGGAATGTCTTGATGGATGCCAAGACATTCTCCAGCTCTCTTTTCCTGTCCACGAGTCTTTCCCCCAGAATTTCGTAACGCTGGTTGATATCCAGGAGTTGCTGCTGGGTCTCAGAAAGGTCTGAGTTAGTTGAGTGTGGGAAAGAGGCAAAGTGAGTTTCATATTTGTCCATGACAGGGTGAAGGAGAAATAAAGTTAAGGTGCTAATAACAATAAATAATAAAAAGCCTATTTGCATCTTGCAAATGAGGTTACAGAAGCTTTGTGTCAAGCATATTTATCATGTAAAACATACTGGAACAATAAAAGAAGAAAGCATAATTATAAAGAATGTTATAAGTACATGTAGAAGTTTCCCCAGACCTTATTTCTAATGAAGCCAGTTCACATTTGGCAATTTTCTTAATTTCTCACTTCTTGACCTTTTAAGCATTTATCTTTGTTTTTGCTTGTGTGTGTGTGTGTGTGTGTGGGGGGGGGTTCCTGGAAAAAAGGTAGTTTCCACACCAATTTGCCTGCAAACAGAAAGCTTATCACACCATGCAGGACTAGGCCAAGACTATTTCCATTTTGCCTGGGTGAGGAGATTAATGAGAATAGTGCATCTATTGGAAATAAATCCGTTTGGTGGCAGGAACTCACACACCAAGCTGGAACTCTTTCAAACCTATTTCAAACTAAATATTTATCCACTCCAAAATATTATTAAACATATAAAGAAAAAAAAAAGGAAGAGAGAGAAGCCTGTCCAACCTCCCTACCTCAACCACCCGTTAAAATAAAGTTCTTAAAATTTTGCACATTTATGTAATCACTCTTACTTTTGTATATTTTACCGTTCTCAATTTTTAGGGTTGTTTTTCTCTCTTTAAACCAAAATTTCTCCTTAAAGTGGTGCACTTTATAAGAAT
Organism: Plocamopherus tilesii; assembly: GCA_037974505.1. Taxonomy (NCBI): domain Eukaryota; kingdom Metazoa; phylum Mollusca; class Gastropoda; order Nudibranchia; family Polyceridae; genus Plocamopherus; species Plocamopherus tilesii. The sequence continues at coordinate 4,133 of JBBPCV010003582.1, forward strand.
TATTTGTCCTTAAATGAAACAAAATATTAAAATGTATAACTACATTGGTCTGATAGTTACACTACATCATAGCTAAAGGGCCTTTAATTAATGTTTCGTAGAATAACATGATTAATCATAATAATATTAGAGATAAATATGGCATAAGTACATGTGTTTGTCCCAAAGCAATAAATGTAAAACTGGAACTTACAAAAAAAAAAAAGAAAAAAAAAAAAAAGAAAAAAGCAGAGGAAGATGATGAAAATGGTGGTCAATTTGTAAAAGTTTTTCACACATTCTTTGGGCAATGTTAAAAGTCTTAGGACCCCAGAGTTAAAAAAAGAAAAAAGAAAAAGAAAATGAAAAACCAACACAACGGGATTAAAGTAGATAAATGATGGTTAGTGCAAAATTAAAATATGTATATTACAAGTGAAACAAAAATATTTGGGAATGTATAAGTTGGTGAACAATTTTACTTGAAGAATGGTTATAAATAAGATATCAATAAAAATAATTAGTATGGAAACTAAATTTTTTAAAAGTAACAGAAAATATCTCCTTAAAGATGTAATCAAAACAAAACAAAATAAAATAACTGGATTAGACAGTAGAAAATTAGTGGACATCTACAAAAGGCGACATTCTTTGGTTAACAAATAAAGTAAAAGAAGAGTATCATTGAATATTTTATTTTAAAAAAAACAAAAACAAAAAAAACCCAAAATAAAACAAAACAAAAACATCAAAGACAAACCAAAACTCAAACAAAACTCAGTATAATCAAGACAACACGACAAGACATCAATCACAAATGCATTTCTAAATAAGTACAAACTAGATCCAGATCAGGCATGACAATGTCATTCAAATTACATGTTTTTCTAATGAGGAAGCTACAGCATTCTTTCGCAACTTACTAGATGACTTGCATTTAAAAAAAATATGAACAAGCAATATTCATTTTTTGGTGGGTTTTTTTTTGTTTTGCTCTGTTTATTTGCTTGTCCATTTGAGAAATGCACTTTCAGAAACTCTGTGATACTATCTCAAAATTTCTCATTTCTTTTCTTTTACATTTTCTTTTTTCTTTAAAAAAAAAAAAAAATCATTCTATCTTTCCTATGAAGTTAACTATATACTTATTACCTTCAAAGCAAACATTTGAAGCTCATAACTATATACTTCATTCACATTTTTGAAGCCTACAGTCTTTTGCATATAAAATCTCGAACTTCTTTCAAACACATTTCTTCTATAAATTTCACATGGATCTATTTAAGTCTGGATATATGTGAGTATCATTGAGTTCTGTTTAGTCTTCAGAGAAGTTACCAGTGATAAATTAAATGTCTGTCTAAAATCAACAAGTCACATTTTAACAACATGACTGCAAGTGAGAAGTTGACTATTTGTTTCCCTTACCATCCAACAGTATATTGTCACTGGAACTCTTGCGGCTGCTGATGCCGCTGGATTCACTGGACAAGGAACTCTTCAATGCACTTGGGGAAGGAGGAAAAGTAGGGGAGGGCGTGCTGAGGCGGGGAGACATCAGCCCCGGAATGCGTCGAGTGCCTGGTCAACGGTCACGGACAGACGAAAGGTCAAACGGAGGTAACGAAGGTAAGTTATGATGGACAGAACTCAGAACAGGATTCCTCATGACATTACATGTATTAGGAATTTTCAAGTGTGGGAGAGGAAAAAAAAAACAACAAAGCAAACGAAAACACATTTCCTTGGAAAAATTGTTGAGTTAAGAGAAGGGGCTGAGCAAAGCATTATCATCAGCATGGTCGGTAATAGCAAGCTTCTTCAAATGTGGAAAAAATCAGGACAAAAAAGAAGTAGATGCTAGTGGTAGCATATGGCCACCCAACTACTCACAAGAAAAAGCAATGAACATGGGATAGAAGGAAGGAGGAGGACATGATTGCTTAGGTCACGGAAAACAAAAACAAAAACAAAGCAAATAGAAAAAACAACCCATGCCCAACCCCCACCCACCAGACAGAAGTAATGGTATAGGAATTAAATTAAATAATTGTTACTTAAAGAATGAGACAATTTCACGAGTTGAGGATATGAATTAGGGCTTTTATTTCTATTATTTGCACTGTTCTTTTAAATGACTTTGCAGGAGTGTGGAGTATATTAGTTTAATAAATAGCACTTTGTTTTCAATGTCTGAATTCAATAGAAAACATTGATATAAAAAAAAATATTTAAAAAATATACAGCTTACAGCAAATAGAATAGGCAGAGTAAGGTGAGTGCACAAGGGGCCTTTATAAATGGCTATTAACCCTAAAATAAAATTTTAAGAAATATCTTATCTACAAAGAAAACTCCTAATAATGTCTAAAAGAAAAAAAGACCAGTAACATGATATAATGCATCACCAGACAAATCACTTCACAACATGAGAATTCATTCATCAGCCGATACAAGTGACTGTAAATGCTAAAGACACCAAGGCAGACTTGACAACAGACAATATAGCACATGGCTGCAAGTTAGTTCTCATGGATGTATGATATTTGTTATTCTTATGTTTCAATGTCTTTATAATACAAAATAGAAGGAAAAAAAAAAAAAGAAAACAAATTTGTTGTTTGTGGTTACTATGAACTTCAACTTTGGCTATTCCAAGGCCATGTTATTTCCGTCAGAAATCTGGAGTTATGGAGGTTATTTCTATTTAGGTCGAATACAATGCTAACGTTATATTGGGTTATGAAAAAGATTTTGAATTCAACATTTCGCTTGGAATAGCCAGGGATAAATATGTAAATAAAAACAAATATAGAAGTGATATTTACTCTGTTAAAAAAAAAAAAGTTAAGTTTTTCCTCAGGTGCTTAATATGAGGTGATGAGATGAGACTTTCTTAGTAGAGTGATGTCAAATTAAGGATAAAAAGGGTGACAAATTAATGATAATGAAGAGAGAAATCAATTTTAAAAATCCATAATATAAAAAGAAAACCAACCCAAAAACAAAACAAAACCCATTACCATTTAATTATCAAGGAACACCCAAGATGTAGAAACCCTCAAACCTCATGAACCCAACTTCAATTGATGAAAAAACCTCAGTAAATATACCCATAACTGGAAAAGGCTGGCAAAAGTCAGGATGCAAAAACAAGCAATTAATGTTGGCTTGAGAAAGGAAATATAAAAATGACAGTTGACTTACGACCCAGGCGCCGTATTGGACTGATGGGGCGATCACCAGGGTTGATTAGGGCTTCAAGGGTATTACCAAGGTCATTGATATCATCAACCTTCGGGGCTTGATCCTCATACTCCTCAAGCATTGGCTATGACAAGAGAGAGAAAAAAGGGGGAACTCCAAAACATATGTAATATATAATTGTAAACAATAATAAAGATTTCTCAGGCCATCTGCAATGTATCTAAATTTATTGATTACCAATGAATAAAACAAAGCAAAAATAAATAACCCCCCACCCCCCCTCTCCCCCCAGCAATAAACATACAGAGTTTGGGGCACACCTGAAAAACACTATAATTCTGAAATCCCACCAACACAAACAAAGAAAATATTCAAGTACAAACTATCAAAGCATTTGCATCTAATTCCTCCAGAGAATTTACTCCCTTTTCTCACCTGAAGCTGAGCAATCTGCCCTTCGACCATGTCGATCTCAATGGCCACAGGCTCAAATTCATCCACCCGAGCTTCCATTTGGGCCAGCCACAGCAGCATGAGCATCTTGGCTGATTCAAACTCATTACTCTGTTGTTCTCTCTGGTTCAGTTGAGCCTCTTTCTCTTTGAGGGCTGCCTCAAACTCGTCGACAGTGCGATCCAAATCTACCAACGCCTGGTTGATGGCCGTTGGTTTGCTAGTGCGACCATCCTCTTTAAGCTCCTTGGCGAGCACTTTCAGTGAGGCCACCTCGTTGTCCTTCTTGCTCTTGTCTTTCGTGATGAATGCCAGCTGGTCAGTGGCCTCGTCGCTTGACATCTGGTTGAAGTCGCTGGAATGCAATTCCCCCATCTTGGCCTGGACCCAGTCTTGGATCCCATCAACCTTATCATGGAAGGTGGTCAGCTTCCCTCCAATGTCCTGGAAGGCCTCATCCTTCTCCTGGCAAGAGTTCTTCATCTGACTGTAGCGCTCCTCAATGTTGGCCAGTTTCTGCTCGAGGACCCGAGCCATGTGGAGGTCACCGGACTTGATGAGGTCGCGGGCCGCCTGTCGCACTGACTCCACACTGTCCCCATGGCTGGAAAAGGGAAAGAAATGTTTTTTGAGGTTATTTCTTTGTTTTTGAAAGAATTCACAGGAAAAACCACTCAGCTTTCTACGGTCTCATCTCCCATTTCAATTTGAACCCAACATAAACAATGCCTCTTCTCCTTCCTTCAACCTCACATGACAGCCAAAAAAAAAGTTTAAACAAGAATGTCTGTGAGGGAAACATATTCAGATTTACAAAACGCTGCAATGGTTTTTCTCTTGTGTCATTTTCTCTCCTAAATTTCAGATTTTAATGTAAAAAAATTGCACCTTTTTCTCTATTCATCATTGAACGGTTAAGTGGAAGCATAACAAATTTAGCAAGATCAGTCCGTACATCCTAATCCTAGCATCTCTGATCACATTTGTATTCTGAGGGGAAAGAAGAACAAAATCTTCACAAAGCCATTACCTGTTTACATCAGAGGCCACAGCTTTGAATTTCTGCTCTTGTTCAGTTATCCTGGCCATGTCCAAGGTAATTGGCTCTTGTGACTCTAGAGCTCTCTCAGCACCATCAAGCCATGAGAGGAGGTCAGCCACTGCTCCTTGGATATCCTGGGACTGGGTGATGGTGGCCTGGAGCAGTTTGGCCTGATTGTTGAGGGCGTCAGTGATTAAGCTGTAACGTTCCCCAATCTCCTTCATGTTGTTTTCCATCTTCTCAACCTAGGAACATAGGAGTATGAAATTGTTTGAAATTTTCAGTGCAATGATCTTCCAAGAAAATTAGAGAATTTTGGCTGCTTCAAGTTGGCTGTAACGTAACTCTTGAACATCATCATGTTTTAACTCGGTTGCCTTGATTTTCCTCAAATAATGCTTAGATTACCATCGATGTTGAATGTGTTTGTTCTAAAAACTTAACAAAAGTAAAGAAAAACAAACCCAGTGCTTAAAGACTTAAAAAGTAGAGCATTTACACTGTGTCAACATAGCACTGCAATGCAAAGCATATAATAAAAATAAAACAAAGAAAAACAACAACAAATGAAAAACCCAAAACAACAACAATCCAAAAAAAGAAGATCCTACCTGACTTCGGTCTGCAGGAAGTCCACTCAAACTGTTGGTCAGGTCCTGGCCTTTCTTTCGCACCTCTTCCATCAGACCACTCTGAGCGAGAGCGTTGTTACTGAGGGATTTAACACGGTCCAGTTGTCCATGCAACTTCTCCGGGTCTGGCATGCCACTTTCCTGTTTGATGGAGGCAAGCTCATCCTCAGCATCTGCCAGCCAGGAAAGCATCTTGAAAGCCGAGTCATTAAAGCCTCTCTGCTTGTTATTCAAATCATTCAGCTGGTCACCAAAGGAAGAACATCTGAGGGAAAAGAATTAAATCAGTTGCTCAATGAAAAATGTTACATACATGAATTTATTATTTTCATTTATTTATATTTATTATTTTTTATTAATACAAATTATCTAAGAAAAAAAAAGGAGATGATGAAAAAGGAAAGAAGGAAATATCAATCTAAAAAACAAAACAAAAAAATCATTGAGATCACACCGTCATAGATGAAATTTCATTCTGAGATTAAGCACATTTTAATTAGAAAGTAAAAAAAATCATCCATATCTTACTATTAAAAGCTTCTCTTCTAGAATCCAGACTCTTTCCAGACTTAACAATTCACCTAGCTTCACCCTCTTCATCATTTAGCTGAATTCATTAAATAGCTGAGAAAGACAAACCTGTTTTTCAAATCATTGTATTCATCTGATACATCTTTCAACTTGTCCTTGACATTGTCAGCAGCAACACAATCCATGCTGATCAGGCTACTTCTAGCAGGTCTCTGGCGATCGGCTCGGAAAGAATCCACCTCCAGCTTGTGAAGCTATTGAAAATTGAGAAACAACTTTTGAATTCAGTCACCATTATGTCTTTTCATCTTTTCTTTTCTTTTTTCTTTTCTTTTTCTTTTTTGTTTTTGCTGTTTGTTTTTAGGGTCTTTTTATTTTTTTCTTTTTTTGGTTTGTTTTTTGTTTTTGTTGTTGTTG
>JBBPCV010003693.1:0-10391 GCA_037974505.1 Plocamopherus tilesii
AGAGAGAGAGAGAGAGAGAGAGAGAGAGAGAGAGAGAGAGAGAGAGAGAGTGTGTGTGTGTGTGTGTGTGTGTGTACGTGTATCTTTAGCCAACTTACTTCCGGTTGGGTCATGTTGAGATGGCGGCTCAACTAATTATCATTCCGGATGACTGTGACGTTACTCGCCGTGTAAATGAAATAGATCTAGCACACCTGACAGCAATGTTTAACCAAGGCAGGAAATACATGACACATTTGAGGGCATTTTAATACACTACACGTGTAATGAGCGTTTGTGATACTCATTCGTCCTATACGATTAACATCACGGTGTTAAGAAACGTTTAGCCTTGACTACTTATTTTAAACAGGTGAATCAACTGATGAATAAAGACGTTTGTGTGAGTTTCTTCCAAATTTTCTGTGTGCACTTTCGGACATCCTGTTTATGCAAATAAATATCAAAAAGGCCGTTTCCTCCAATACACCGGTCGTGAAAACAACATCTGTAAGAACTTGCAGGAAGTTTAACTTTAAGACAGATTGTTCGTTCTTTTTAATGGAGGCTCCTCTGTTGATCCGATGAAAGGGAGCTAATTTGATAATGTTCTCCGTCTGGAAACTTGACTCGATATCTGCAGTGTAAACCTTCAATGGATTTCTGGGTCTGGTTCTTTTGTTTTTGTTTTGTGTTTTTTTTCTCGTGTATAATGGCCTTTTAACAATGAAGTTTATAGCACTTTGAAAATAGATCTTTTTAATAATGAAGTTTATAACAGTTTGAAAATAGACCTTTTTAATAATGAAGTTTATAGTAGTTTGAAAATAGATCTTTTTAATAGTGAAGTTTATAGCAGTTTGAAAATAGATCTTTTGAGATCAATCACAGTTATTTTGATGGCCTTGAAAAATACACGTAGAAACAAAATGCCAGCCACCTCTAATTTCACCATACCAAAAGGAAAGCCATAGGTATAACATGCTAAGCATGTTTATGAACAAAACTAGTCCTGTAATGACATCACTACTCTTAATTGAAGGCTAGCTTTTGCAATGAGGAAACCAGGTAAAGAATGAATGGAAGAAAAAGCAACCAACAACAAAAAACGGCAAATCATGTTTAACCTGTCTTGAAAAGAAATTTCTCTCAGGTTTAGAATCTTTGTAAGTTACATGTATAATGTCATATTGTCAATTTTCATCAAGGAGTATCAATCTCATCAAATAAATGGAAATAATCTACAGGTCTATTTTGACTCAAGTTTACTTTGAGGCACCTGTCTGTCACTGGGAAATTGTTAAATTGGAGGATAGATGGGTACTGATATTTTCAAACATCGACTTTAATATATTTTGAAATTTATAATTTTTTATAGTTTGTTTTGACAAGATATGTTACTTTATTCACCCAATGTGTTATTTTAGTATTCTGAACTTGCATATTTTGCTTTAAAGTTTCAACCCATCGGTAATTATTTTTCATGTGTGAAATTCGAGAGGTTTTTTTGTTTTTTGTTTTGTCGTTGCTTGTTGTTTTCTTTTAGGAGGGATTAATATAAAGAATATTTGGTTGCATTTTCTACTTCTAGGATCATGCATTCTATATTCATTTGTTAGTCAATAATTCAATACTTTGAGTAAATTTTTTCCCCCCTAACTTTACATAATGTAGGCGTAATAATATGGTGACAAAAGGCTTATGAAAAGATAAACAATGTTATAGTCCTGAAGATGATCCATTTGAGGAGACAACTGATAAATTGCATTCTCTATCATTTTATCATTTTTTCCTTTTATGCTTTGTAATTATTTTAAGCTTTACAAATGCATTATACACTGTCATAATTGGTTTTTAATATAAAGATTGTCAATATTGTCATTACATAGACAATAAGTATTCTTACAGCATTATTTATTGTAAAGCAGCATAAGCACAATTAATAAGATAATATACTGTATGAGATTTTATTTCTATTTTTGTTGTATGTTGACCTTGAAATATGCAGTACAACTTTCTACATATAGATAGATACATGGATAGAATGAATCAATTATTGCCTAATATTCTTTAGTAAAGCATTTTCCTTTTATTTTTAAGCAATAAATATTTGTTACTTATATGCCTAAAAGGAACAACCTTGACATTCATGTGTATGCTTGTGTGTAATGAATAAGCCTGGCATATGCTTTGTATCAATTTTCTTCTGTAAAGCAGCTTCATGGAGTCAAAAGCTCTTCACAATTAAGCTTTACCATATAGCCCTAATATATGATGATTTTTAAAAAATGAAGACCAGTTTCTCATATTCTTTTTCGTTGTTTGCAGGATAAAGTGAATTTGAAATGTTATAGTTGCTCTTTGGAAACATTTGAGCTTGTGAAATATATATGCCAAAAATAAAGCCTGATAAAGTCAACTGAATGACCATACTCAGTTTAATCAGAATTTGGGGAATTACTCATTATCTATGGGAACTTAGGAATGAATAATACAGAGGCTTCAATTTTTATAACTTTACATGATCGGTTGTCCTTTCTGCTTCTTCTAATTTCTTCAATAAGTTTGTGTGTTTTGCCATGAAGTTGACATACATTCATTTGTCCAGCTGGCTGGTTGACAGCTGTCCTTCCTGGTTGTATTCTATTCATATTTTTTTCCAAGTATTCTCTCTAATACTCCAACTTATTTTTTATGTCCTCTGTGCTCTTTGAATTTTAATTCTAAGAAATGATGTTAATCCTTTCACTGTGGTGGAACATAACAAAATTGTGCAAACATATATATGCCTGGGAGAGACTAACAGAGAGCCTTGTCCACTATTAGAGGGTTAAGGTCACATTTTTTTCTTTCTTTTTAAATCTACAAAAAATTGAAGAGTCACAAGTCCTTTGACTTACTAGGACTTTTTTTTTTGTTTTTTTGGGGTTTTTTTTTGTTTGTTTGTTGTTGTTTTTTTTGTACAGATCTAGACTCATTGATTCAAAAGGCCTGGAGTTCATTGGACACAGATCAAAACTCATTTACTTAACAGGCCTGGGGATCATTGTGTGCAGATCTAAATTCCTTAATTTAACAGGCCTAGGGTTCATTGAGTACAGATCTAGACTCATTGATTCAACAGGCCTAGGGTTTATTGGGTACAAATCTAGACATATTGAATCCGTGGTTATGGGGTAATGAAGGGATCATGTCATTAAATTAAGATGAGGAATGATGCAACTTTTGTTTTAATATATATCTTTTGCCTTGCATTCATATTTTGGATCATCCACAACATGACCTTTATAATCTTGTGCATATTTTTTATGGGATTTTCACTGCCGTCAATGAAAAATATCATCATGTATAAATGTTACATGGAATTCATGACAGTTTGGAGGGGGAGAACATCGAACTGAGACTCTCATAAGGGGAATTGAAAGTTACAATGTCTCAATGGCATGTAAGATATTCATCCTGTGTGTCCCGAGTACTCCCTCCATCTTGATGGCCATTACCATTTGGCCCATGTCTATAAATTATAATTACAAAATCAATGAGTTGTTTTATTTGGATTGGATTTATTGCAATGCCAAGCTGCCATAATGTTCAATTGCTCATCTTTGTGACTCTTGCATGCATGTTGAGTGTTATGATCTTTCATCTTAGTCTTATGAACTGAAACGGAAAGTCAAAAACCAAAATCAAATGTCATTTTAATCTACTAAAGTCTTAAACCAAAGTTTCTATGTATCATGCTGAAATGTTAAACATCTTGTCATGTGCAATCTTTCAACCAGGGTGTGGTTGGATTCTAATTTTTTTGTCTTGCACTGGATCAGAGTGAAATGCGATGGCAGGTTGTACTCAGTGTCTGCTTGGTTTCACAAAATATATATGGTTTAAGAATGATAAGTATGAAGACAAAATTTTCTTTGATTTCTTTCAATTGACCCAGTTTGCATTGTTGAAACCAACCGTTCTCTTCTTAAAGTATTTCTCAGATTTGAATTGGACTATGCACCTTTATATTCTGACTTATTCTCTCAGATTCTATTTCTTACTTTTCCATATTTACATTTATTCCTGAGGCATCATTACATTGTTTATAAAGAACTGATATTTTTTCCTCTTTTCACCTCATTCTTTGCTATGCTTTCGTGTGTGCAGTTAATTTGTTTAAGGATTTGGTTATTTTACTAATGTTTTAACTTGCTTCTAGTGTTGCTTTTTCAAACAACTGTGTTGAAGTGGATTTCATTCATTCAGTATCAATTAGAGGCAAAACCAAATGTTTCATCATCATTTGAGATATTGAGTTATATATATATATAACTTTTTATTTGCTTTTTTTTGTCCTTCTCAAAACCTCTGTGTAATAAAAAGCATAATAATGACAAGGTAACATTGTCATTTTTACACACTTTGTTTGCTTCTTTTTACTTGGTGAATTAACATATCTATCAAACATTCATATGTGAAATCTTATGGTATTATGTCTTCATAGTTGGTATATGTCACTGTGAAGTCATTGCTGTATCACTAGTACAGTGAGAACTCAATTGAATATGACCAATGTTTTTTGTTTTGATTTTGTTTTGTTTTTTATGCTGGTTTTTTATTTGTTATTTTTAATTTTGTTTTGTTTTGTTTTGGTTTTTTTTGTTTGTTTTGTTTTGTCAGTTTGTTGTTTTTTATTTTGTCACTGCCCATGGTGATTCACCATACCCTCAAACCCCTTTTCGTGAATGTATATTTATTTGGTAATGAATTTGCATGATATTTAAATATGCTGATCATATTGGATGAGTGGACTGAGGTTTCTGTCTGTTTATTTTCTATTCAAAAGCATTTGTTTTACTACTTGTTTAGATAATCATTTAGATATAGATTGGATTTTTTCTTTTCTTGTTCACCATCTTTTGTTTATAGTATGAAAATAAACTTTGCTGCTCTTGAAAGGATCAGCTATCATACACACTGTCTTAAAAAAATGCAACAAATTGATAATTATAAATAACAGTAGTCTTTGACAAAATCCTGAGCAAGAGTCCAACTAAAACATATCTTGTCCATCAGGTGTTGCTTTCAGAGTCATGTTCATTCTAACACTCTTTGTATGTACTAGTTCTTTCACTAGAAAGGCATGGCAGGTCTATCAATGTGTTGTCTTATATGCTGCACATGAAAGATGATTGAAATAATGCAGTTGTGTAGAGTCCAGTCAAGCTATCACAATTGTACTCCTGATGTGGAGTCTGTCATGCTGTTAGGTGATATTTTTACACAGAAAGAAATCTGTTAACTTTTAAAAACACGGTCTTAGGAGAGCTGAGCTCTTAGGCGAAAATTGCTGTATTCATTTTAATAATAATGATAAGTATAATAATGATAAGGATGTTCACTGATATGGATTGATGCAGAAATGATGTAAACTTCATTTTTGTTTTTGTGTTGTTGTTTTTCTGTGTTTTATTTATTTGTTTATTTATTTATTTTTTGGTTGTTGTATTGCCATGTTGTTTTCTTTTGTTTCATTTTTATTTTTGGGGTGTAGGAGGGGGGATCCATTTAGGTGAAAATCAGAAAGTTTATAGATAATTTCTTTGTTGCTACCATCAACTTTTGAATAATTAATCTTCGTTCTTGAGGTCTTGTGTCCCCATCCCCCCCCCCCCCCTTTTTTTTTTCCCCTTTTTTGAATGTATTCTTCTTCCCTGTACTCTTGAAAATTCATTTGTTATATTTAACCTCAGGTAATGCTAATTATATTTTTGTCAAACAATTTCATGCTATATAAGAAAATTCTTGAATGTTTTCAAACCTGTCGATTTTACATTATTTTGCATTGAATTTTAAGCAACCATTTTTTATTATTAAAGATTTTTTTTTTTTTTTTTTTTACATTAAGCATTCCAGATCAACTCAATGGTCTCTCCATTCAACTTTTCGTTTTCAGGATCGCTCTTACTATGATTTTTGGTGTTTTGGGTGTTTTTTGTTTGTTTTGTTTTGTTGTTTGTTGTTGGTGTTTTTTGTTTTGTTTTATGGGTTTTTTCTTTTCTTTTCTTTTTTTTTTTTTTTTCAAATTCAAAGCTAGTTAGATCATTTCTTGCTTTTTACCATCCTAAATAGCTACATAAAGCTTCAGTTTAAAATTTATTTAGCTTTGTTTTTGGATAAGGAGATATCACAGGGTTTCTGGTATTGTTTTAAAGTTTAAGAAAGAGAAGCAAAATTAGTTTGCTTTCTGCTGATATGGCCTTTTCACTGAAGGTGTTACTTGCCTTTGGAAATTATCTTGATTCAAGCCTTTGTTATCTGTGATTATTTTCTATATTCTCCAAAACAATGATTTCTGGTTTTCTTTTCTATCATTTCCTTAACTGACACATGCACTTTCAAAAGTATTTTCATTTACCTCATATAGCCTGTCTGTATGCTTTGCGTTATATTTTTTGTAATACTTATAATAAATATATAATAATAATAATATAATTTGATAATAATATTTAATTAATAAAAAGCATTGTATCAGGTGTAAAAGCTTACTCTTTTTTTTTTTAAACACTTTTTTTCTTTCCTTAACCTCTTGTGAAATTGACATGTATTGGTTTGATGCAGGTGAGAGAGGAAAGACAGGTAGAAAAATTAAGTTGGTGAATGAGCTGCAGTATAGTATAAAAGTATGAAATGTTTAAAATTGTAAAATTAATACTTTTCTTATTATAGTTCTTTTGCATGCCATAAAATAATGTTTACTGTAACCTTGATTGAACAAATTAGTCATCTGGTGGCCATTTAACTCAACAGAATTTTGAGATTTTAACCATTGATGATTTTGTCATGTAGCCAACAGTTTCCATCCAAAATAGTCATTGGCTGTTTTGAATATTATCAATTCACTACTATTCAATAATATGACATTATGTATTTATTGTGAATCTGACTTATGAGAATTCACATTTATGCACTTTACCACTTTTAAAAAAAAATGGGAATTTACTTTTGTGTTTAGCATCTGCATGGGTAAAGACCAGGTGTGGTTTAATATGCCAAAGAGCTGACGACTGGGTATTCAAAGTGATAGTTCATCTGGCCAGTTGCGGGGACTTAAAAAAAATACTATTGAAAATCTGTATGCATGCATTAATTATGGTAATATAAATTACAATTCAGTGGACACCAGATGCCTGGACAAATCATATTAAAAGGAGGTATACCTAAGAGAAGCTACACAATTTTTATATCATTCAGAGATAATAACCCTAGATTAATGATTTACACCTGCTACAGTTGTTACCCATAGTTATGCATTAAATGATAAGTTTCCATTTTGATTTGATATATATATCTTTTTGGGGTTAATGTTATATGCCTTTGGATCTAGTACGATCTAGTCTACAATACTTACATGAGGCATTTGAAACTTTAAAGTATTGATTATTATAGCTCTCTATCATTGCTTATTTTTTTTATAAAGGACTTTGTTCTTTGAAATGGTACAAATCTTCCATTTTTTTGTTGTTTTTTTTTTGTTATTGAGATGTGAATATTATTTCTGTTTGCTGCTGAAAATGGCTCATAGGATCCCAAAAGTAAAGGATGTGATCAGATTGATTGTGATTTGTTTCACATTAGAGGGAATTGAAAATATTTAAATAAAAAGGGGTTAAACATGCCATGTGACTATTGAAAAGAATATCTTTGCAATCAAAGAATGACGCTCTTTTGGTGGTATGCTTTGCTCAAAATCTGATGCAACCTTGTCAAGCCCATGCTCCGTTACAAAGATCACTCTTCCTTTTTTGTGTAATTTTACACTTTGTTTTTGCTGTTGTTGGGTTTTTTTTTTAGGGGGGGTTGTATGTAGACCTATGTCCAGTATCAATGCACCAATTTTTTTTATCTTCTTTTGATTGTCTTACAAGCCTTCATTGGTCTCATTTTGGCCTGTGTGGAGCCTTTCTTCAGCACTTTATTGGTCTATTGGTTCTTGTATTTCTTCAGAAGTATATCACTCAAATAGCCACCTAACCTTCCCCCCATTACATAACAATATAATGGAATCAAGCTTACTTTTAGAATTCCATGATCGTCAGACTAGAAGCTCTTTAAAACTTATCATCAAAATTAGCTGGTTACACCTTGAAGTTATAATCATTCAGCTTACCCTATTTACGGTCATATCTTTCAATATTTAATTTATTCTGAAAAGAAATTTTCTTAGAAGGGCCCACCCTATGTTCTATTAAATTAGAAAGAGTTTGCTTGCCATGTTTTGTTTGCCGATGAATTTGTTTACATGGTGAGCAGGTTTTGTTCTGCATTTCATGTTTTAACTCATCATTTTGACATTTTCGTTTTCTGATGGTATTGATGGGCCTGTTGATTTTTATTAACTAACTTACAGGCAATGAATATTATGCTTTGAATTTTGAGGAAAAATAATAAAGAAAAAAAAAATTGTCCATTTTTGTTCTCCTAAAGCTCCTGGTCATGTTGTCATTCAGTTCTCCAGAAAATGTATATAATCTTTATTCCAATGAAGGGCTTCACATAGATTATCAAGCTGGCCAAGGTTTTTGCTTTTGCTGATTTTTACCCCACGGCTCTTGAAGTGATGCAAAAGAACATCAAAAGAAGAATATATGTTTGCAGATTTTATTATATACTTTTTTTTTCTCTTTTTTTTTTAAACACTTTTCCATTTGCTGAAGATGCATTTATAATATACATTTACACAGCTTTAATTCATTTGCTACCAGAAATGCTGTTATAATCTTAAATGTTATAACAAAACCTAGATATGAATTTGAATACATTGTGATTTTCTGATATTTTTGAAGTTTGTTAGTAATGTTAGCCAAAAAGTTTTGAACCAGTATTTATAAGCATGGTTATACACATGGTAAACATTTACTTTCTATCAAATATCCAATGTTTGTTGACCTTTGCCCTTTTTTCTAAATGCTGATGGGAAATTATGTGTGTGTTTGGGTTAAGATTTTTTTTGTTTTGTTTTTTTTTTTTCCCAACTTGGTTAATTTAACAGTCTCTGGCTGAAGGCGTATTTTGATTATCTTTAATTGAGTCTTCTTTTCACATACTTTATGTACACCTTTTTTCAGGAACCAAAATGTTCAAACCAAGGAAAATGTTAAACGAAAATAAGAGCGTATATATTTGTTTTAAGAGGTAATTTTGTTTTTGATAGTGTTAACAGTTTTGTTGATCACATTTAGACCAGTTTACTTTTATCATTGGTTTTGTTTTATTTCTTTTATTTCTGTTGGCTTTCACAGCCTATAATGAGAGGTTTTGTAAAAATCATGTTTTGACTTGCTGATATGTGATTTTTTTCCAATATTCAATCAAAATATAGATTGTGTAATCAAATCTTGATTTTGGCTCTTTTTAACCATTTCTTTCTATAAAAATATTTTCCTATATTTTCCCTTTCTAGCAATTTATTCCATCAACAATACATATGTCTATACATTTTTTGAAAACTTGAAAACAACAAATGGGATGACACATAAAATAGATCATGGGCTACGTTTCAAAAAGCCCCCTCTTTTTTTTTCTCTTAAAGATCAACCTCTTATGTACACAATTCCAATCCAAGTGTTTCCACATCAAAAAGTGGTCATGATAAGCATTTCCAGCCATTTGCAATAGGGCACCCCCAAATTCTGGATTACGTCCCCTTGCAAAGGGTTTAAGATATGTTTTTGGATATTTTCTTTCTTAGAAAAGAAAATATAGATATTGCATAGGCAATTACTGGTACATGTATTTACCATAAAATCACAATATAAGTATTCATAAGTAGCAAATATGGCAGAATTATCTCCAATTGACGAATTAATTTATCAATATGGGTTGTGCATTGCACATTCTATGACATTTGACATATTTCTTGCCCAGAAAGCAGTTATATATCCTATCTACATATATATATTGTTAAGACATTCACACACACACACACACACACATCCCGACCCTCATTCCTGCCTGGGCCCCTCACTTCCCATAGCAACGCGAAACCACAGTTCATAAAAGGCTGTACAAAACCGTTGGCCGGATCATTAAATAAAAACAATACTGGGGTTATGAACTAGACAAATGTCGAAATAGAGTTCTCTCCCATTGTATCGAGTTTTGTTTGTTTGTTCTGGCGTTATTGCCGTTGCTGTTTTTGCAGTCTTGTTTCTTTGTTTTGTTTGTTTTTATCACCCGCTGCTGCAGCGGCTCTTATTATTGTTGTCATAATTTTTGCTGCTGTTGCATCTATTGTTGTTGCTGTTTTATTGTTTTTGTTGTTATTGCTGTTGTTGTTCTTCTTCTTCATCTTCTTCTTTTTCTTCTTCTTCTTCTTCTTCTTCTTCTTCTTCTTCTTCTTCTTCTTCTTCTTCTTCTTCTTCTTC
>JBBPCV010003804.1:0-10391 GCA_037974505.1 Plocamopherus tilesii
AAGAAGGGAAAAAAAGGAAAAAAAAAAAAAAAAAAAAAAAAAAAACAACCCCAAAAAGCCCCCCCCCCCCCCCCTAACAAACAAAGAAGAAAAAAAAAAAGCAAATAAAAAGAAAACTCAAAAACCTGTCAAACAAAATCCAGAAGTAAAACAAAAATTTCAACCTCAAATTGTAATGAAACCATACCTGTGACAGAAATAAAGAAAAAATCACTTCAAAAAGTGCTCATATAGAAAACAAGTCTCCCTTTCGAAATTAGTGCAACCAGTTGTGACCAGCATGCTACTTTTTTTTTTTTTGAATATATTCTTTATATATATGGCTATTATTTTTTTTTTTTAAGAAAATCTTAAAATGAAAAGTGTATGCCCAAAGTCATGTTTAAGGAATGAAAAAAAAAAAGAGAAAAAGCAAAACATAATTTCATCCCCAAATGCTTTTTTGTTTGTTCCAATATTTCTCTAATTTTTTTCCTCACCAGGTGTGAAAATAGTGAAAAACGGAACGGAATTGAAAGGAAAGGACAGGTTTTTAGCCGATGGACTGGCTTCAGAGGAACAATGCTCTTCACTAAAAAACATGGTCTTGGTAAGACATTTAGTTTTACTAATGCCCGGAATCATGGCACTGATGAATATTAATTGTTCAGTGGAAATCTGATTCAATGTATAACAATATCAATGAGAACACAAATAAATCCTTTTTACACATATCATTCTTGCCATTAGAAGATTTTTCTTGGAGAGTGACAAAGACTTGCCATGTTCACAGGTAGAATTGAATACTTTGTGATTTATTATTTATAGTATGAGGGCTAATGTATAATGTATAGTGATTATGGGTTAGAGGGGCTAAGTACAATCTTTCACCAATAATCATCTTTGAGTCCTTATTCCTAATATATAGAAACAGATTGCAGAAAGCCATAATCTGGATTGGCAGGCACTCCCAACAAGAAAAAATTGTCTGGAATTTGAATTAGGCTTAATATCATTATAGACTATTAGAAATAGTTACACATGTACTACTTTTCAAAATGTATTAGCTTAGCTCTCAAGTACTTGAGTTTGTAGCATCTTTTTGATTTTGTGAACATGTAGGTATTGTTGAGTTGGGCTGAGTTGGCAGTTTACCATGATGGAAGATGATCATCACCATGATTAAATCTTGACTTGATGTGACGAAAATGAAAGGGATATATACATTTTAATGCATTGCATGGCACGGTATCTAGTGATTGAAGAAATGTAGTAAAGGATTAACATGTCTCCATTTCACATTCTCTATAACTAGGCAAAGTGTTGCAAAGAGGATGAGAAATGCTCTGTATGTGGAGGTAATACATGTAAAAGCAAAACATTTCCTAAAATAACAATAGATAAGGTTGATGACATTGTTAATATACAACATTAACACCTAAGTACTAGTAGCCCAGTTACTTTTGGCATGTTGATAAAAAGCTCATTTAGCTGTTTGTCAGGTTTTATGAAGAAGAAGAAGAAGAAGAAGAAGAAGAAGAAAAAACTTGCTTTAGCAGCTGGCAGGTACACTGGAAGTCAGAATAGGAGGCTCAGTATCCTTTTGAAGTGTTGAAGAGTAAAATTAAAATATCCCAGAAAACAATCTTCTCATCAAGATTGGAACCAATAGGAGCATTTGCAGCTTGTTCAATTTCAAAGGCTGCGAGCTTGTACAAAGGATGCGGGCATTGGATTATGGGTGCTGCTCTTTCCACTGAGATGGAACACCCTCCCAGGTGAAGGATTCTAGTTAAAGACAAGATAATGTGTTCTACTCCCATAACCTTACAACATTACTTTTAATAGTACTTATACTAGTTACGTGAGATGAACATCAAAAGACGACATACACTCAAGATAGTCGTATATGAAGATCTAACCAGGCAGTTCTCTTTTAGGGACGGCATCATCAGATTCTTATGGTTGTGATAGGGTCTGGAGGAATCTTGCTAAGTTCAACAATGCACACCCAACTCAGACAACTCAGTCTGATACCACAGGAGCTAAACTGAGCTGTGAAAAATTTTATGATAGAACAATCACAGAGAACACACCATACTAGATAAGGAATGGGCATGCTGAGAAAGAATATAATACATCAATATATAGATTCAGCGATAACAGACAGTAGAACATGTAAGGAATTAAAAGCAATTTGCTGAAGGGTTGGTAGCTCAGTTGATTAGACATTGAGATCATAAGATAAGATAAGATAAGATAAGGTAAGATGAGATCATTTTTATTCATCATGTCAAGGAAATTTGGATGTAAAACATGCCATTTCACAGTGATTTCACTTTACGACATAGGTACATAGGGTACATGTTTGAAATGAAGCGGTACTGGGTTCCTATCCTCCTAGGAAAGGGTTAAAGAGAAGTCCCAAAATATCTGGGAGTCATGAACCCAGTGTGGTCTGGTCTCTTTTGGGTACCAGAAGGTTAAGGGTGAACTGCCCATTTTAGAGCAATTCTCTTTTCTGAAGACTTGGTAATATTTATCTATTTATCTTGCACAATACGTATATACTACAAGTATTAAAAATTCTCATTTTTTCAAGTCATTTATCGTTTTAAATGCACAATGTTTAAATTAACACCATTTGTTTCAACAGGATCTTCTTTATTTCCAGTGCTCTAGCAGTCAATTGTAACATTTTTGTAACATTTGTGTAAGATTTTTTTTTGTGTCTTAGTTTTTATGAGAAGGCATGTTGAAATTATTTGAATTAAGTGGCCAGTGTTTTACAGATAAACTCAGGAATCATGCCTTATGTTTATGTCAAGGGTAAACCATGTCAAGCTGTGTGAAGCAATGCAGATGCTGTGAGGTCAGGAGTAGTAAAGTCATACATAGTTCTACATCATGCCTGAAAAGACAATGCTTTTGTTTGTGTGTATATATATAATTTTACTTGATGCTGATGTGCTTGACATATATAAATAACTGAGTGACTAAGTACATCTGTTAAAGATGGGGCAGTATTTATGCAAAATTACCTGGAAAAGTAAATCTGTAACCATTTTACCCTTAAATTTGAATTATTCATCCCTTCATTCATGCAAAGTTTACTAAAATCTTTAATGAGAAACCCTCCTTTCCCTCCCCTTGTCTCATTATGACCTCCCACAACAGATTTCATTTATTGTGAAAGCTTAGGTTTTAACACTCAATTAAAAAAGTACCTTAAACTATGTGTTTGCATTGACTTACTGCTACATGTATTTCCCATTCCCATGAGTGGAATTTAAATTGGTTTTTGCCATTGGCTCATTTCTCAATGCCTTTTGTTAAAAACAAAACTCACAGCAAACCTTTGTCAGTAAAATAATGATATCCATGTCTCACATACTAATAGAGAATGCTATTTTCATTTTTTACATGCTCACTGATTATGAAACAAGTCATGGTTTTGAAAAATTGTCAATTTAAGTTGGTGAGTGAGTACACTAGAAGATCATGTTGCTTACTGTACATGGCCTTTAGGTGGAGTGAGATATAATATTAAAGGGGCCCACAGATGAAGGCAACTTTATGGGCTGTATTTTGAATGCACATATGTTTGTAGAGTGAAAATATAAATAGAAGCCTATTAGAATATCATAAGTCAGAATATGAAAATTCAATGGAAAAAACTGGAATTAAAGTTGGAAACTGGTAAAAATTAAGAAGTGGCTGAAAAAAAAAGTTCTTAGAAATCGAAATATGGTACTTGATCTCTATACATAATCAAAAATGATTTTGCTCGAAAAAAAAAAAAAAAAAAAAAAAGATTGTGATTTCACTCATTTATTAAACACTAAGTGTCAATGAAACTGTAGTCATACAAACACATAAAACAAAAACCTGGAAATGAAAGAAATTGGTACAGTAGTTTTGAAATAATAAATAACAGACACTTAGAGTTTTAATTCAAAGTTGACTGTGGAATAACTAGCACAAGATTGTTTTAGAATTAGAGATATTGAAGACTAAATCAGGCCAAGCTATTTTAATTTAGCTCTGGAGGTGCGACAGGTTCCTAGACGAGCTACCTAAATGTCAGTGTGTCACTAATTTTCTACTATGATCTGGTGCTTGCAAGTAACAAAGAATGAAGTATTTTGCTACAGCTTGCATCATCTGAGGGCCTTAGGTTTCGGCTCTTTTCGATTTTGATGTCAAAGAGGGCTTGGGATCAAAGTAGTCTAGACCTACTGGCCATCAGATGTATGAAACATATTAATACAAAATAAGCCATTAGGCAGGAGATTGAATCTATTTGCCCACAACTTTGACACATCACATTTTAGCAAAACTTTATCAATGTGCAATTTATTGTTTACTGTACTTTTCATCAGTAACCACATGTTAACATCTATATTGATGTTATTTTATGTTTTTGGAGTTGTTTTTTTCATGTATGGAATCCTTGCATGTTGATATCTCATGTCCCTATTGCATGCCAATATTTCAGGATTTTGGAAGTGATGGTGATGGATATGCGGGAGAAAAATCACCACACACTGAAATGGAGAATTTTTCTGGTTTGTCTTTGACTGAACTTGTCAAGGTATATCATCACCAGAAAAAACAGCCAATGAAAAAAAAAATGTAGAAATGCACAAACATTTTTTTTTTTTTTACTTTTGGCTCACCATTTGATGCATTTGCCTTCATTGGAATAGAAATAGACATCTTTGGTGTTCCCCACTGATTTTTTGTTGTCTTGTTTTTTAATTTGCTTTGAAGGGCACATTGCAGAATTAAGTTCCTTCCAAATAGGCATTATATAGCTTTCTTGTTATTTATTTATTTGTTTTTAAAATCTCAATGGACTTTCAAGATTCAAATTGTAGACTGTATATTAAAAGGTTTATTTCTAAGACTTCACTTAAAATTTTAAAGAAAAGGTATTCAAACAAAACAAAATTAATACATGTAATAATATTTGACAAATTAAAAGAACTTATGAACAAAAAAAAAGAAAAAAAAGAAGAAAAATTGTTTTGAACAGAGAGATACAAAATGAACCCAGCTGTTTGCCTTGACCCCATCTTTTCTTTACAGTCAATATTATATTGGTCAAAGAACACTAAAAGCATTATAAAGTAGAGGCCTGAAAGAACTGCTCATTTCACACAGTTCTTAGCTTTGAATCTGTTTTATTAACCCCCTTCTCTCTCTTAACTGTAAAAGCATAATTTGATGAAAGACTACTAGAAAGTTTGTTTTCTTTTACACGGTAAACTAGGAGTTTTAAATTTGATTGATTTGTCAAGGCTGATATTTGAAGTCAGCAAATAGATTTTAATTATTGGAGAAGAAGAAAAAGAAATCTTAAAAAGAAAAAAGACTTTATTCAAAAAAAGCAAAAAAGCATCTGGAGTTTGAACTCTAATTTTTATTTCTAACAAAGTCCATAAGGTCATTTCTTTTCAATTTCTTTGTTTCGATTTTTTCACCCTTATTTCAGGTTCTCCTTTAATTCGTTTCTACAGGGTTTTCCTTATACTCATTTCACCTTTTCCTTATAATATTTAAAGTTGTCCTTTCAAATGTTTATCACTATAAACTGAAAGGAGGTAATTTTGATTTGTTGGCTGATCACTACTCCAATGCATGTTTATGTTTATTCTCTAAAATATGTTCATTGAGATTTTAATGAATACAAGGTACTGCAATTGAACATGTAACAAAAAGGCTTTGGGCTATATCATCTAAACTTTGATGTTTAACATTTTCTGAGAAAAGAATAAATAACGTACATTCATCTCAGATATTCTGTGCAGCATAGATCGGATGTTCTCTTTCAGGAATTTTAATGACTAGCATCATCTCTTCTTCACTGCATAATCCAAATATTATTTCATCTAGAGTTTTTTTTTGTGACTTTTCTTCCCTGGGTTTATTATTATTATTATTATTATTATTATTATTATTACATGTATTATTATTATTATTATTATTATTATTATGACGATGACAATGACGATGATGATGATGATGATGATGATAATGATGTTGATGATGATGATGATGATAATGATGTTGATGTTGATGATGAGGATGATGATGATTATTATTATTGTTACTATTATTATTATTATTATTATTATTATTATTATTGTTACTATTATTATAACTATTATTATTATTATATTATAATAATAGTTATTATATTATTATTGTTATTATTATTGCAGTCATTATTATTACTACTATCATCATCATCATTATCAATATCATTATTATCATTATTATAAATATTATTATCAGCATGATCATTTTTATCATTAATATTGAAATTACTGTAATCATAGCTTTTGTGTTATCATTGTCATTTTTATTATTGGGATTGATTACAATCTTCAACAGTAGACCAATAGAAATTTGTCACCGCCAACCATGGACAATATGAATATGGAGTGCTGGCCATTATTTCACGTGGAAATTTGGATCCGCACTCTTAACAAGCAAAAATGCCCAAAACCACAGAATGTTTGATTTGATTTGCATGCTGTATAATCAAAACACAATAAACAAAATCATACTCACTCTGCCTTGTGAATTTCAATTCCATGAACAATAAATTCCTCTCCAAAAATATAGGTGGCAACGCGTTGTGAGTTCTCAAGCGTTACAATTTGTCCATTATCAGCAAATAATCTTAACTGGACATTCTGTTCCTGTTGCTCAAACTGTCTTACATACTCTCTATTTTCTTCTCTCCATTCTTCCCGTAGTTGAAGAATATAACGCATAAACTGTAAGGTGAAAATATTAGAAATTTCCTTTACAACCTGCTGCAATGATCTTATCAAGCAATGTGTGCAATGTATATTGCATGGGATTGTAAACACCTTTGCTCGCATGCTTAAAAACACAGAAGCAAAAAATTGAGAAGCAACCAGTTCCTTCAGAGTCAGGTGAATGAAGAACGATTCTGTTCTAGTTCTAGCCATGAAGGATCTAAACGACAATTGGCAATGCTTGATACTATATATTGGTAGTGGTCTGCATGCAATACTTCAACCATACAGGATGAGAAAGTCTAAGACCTACTACTGAAAGAGAGGTGTTTAGTCAGACTTCATGGGATTAATATAGACTAATTTGAATTGTACAATTTTTATCCAAATTGTACACATTTTATCCAATTGTACACTTTTTATCCAATGCTTATTGACTGCACTTTCTATGGTGTGGGGCTGGCAGCTCTGGTTTTATATTTCAAGACTGAGTAAAACCAACTAACCAACTTCCTTTATCATTTGAGCAGATCTACAATTGTAGCTTTTCATTGATGACCTGTGCTGCAATGTGGTGCCTACTTGTGTTTGACTGGTTGATAGTTTAAAAAGGAGAAATGCAGGCCTAGTTGAAATTTAATTGCATCATTCAATCCCCAACTGTTGTTCTCCAAGGCCCAATCACACCAAGCCAAAGAGAATTCTACTCTACAATTTAGGCAAAAAATGAAACTAATTTTTATAATTGCCAGGGAGGAGGGGAGGAAAGAAACTAAACTTTACAAAGCTTCAACCTCACTTATAATCTTGGTAGAACATCCACCAGTAGGTTTTTGAAACATGGCGAAGAAATAAAGAAAAAAAACAACAACAAAAAACCCAACAAAAACAAAGAAATTCCAAAAAAAAAAAGAAACAAAAACAACTCCAAAACAACAATAGCAACAAAAACATGTTCATATTGATCTTCTCCTTTGAGATATGCCTAAGAACAATGTGTGCCAACAAGTAAGAGTCTAAGAGCATTTTTTAATCGAGGTGTGTTTTATGAAGCAGAGACAACTGTATCATTATTATTACAATTACAGTTCCTTACTTCACCAGCATTTGTGTTGTGAGTGAACGATAGGCACAAATTATCCCAGCCACCAGGTGCTCTACATAACATCACAGGTAGTTCAACTTCTACGCTAGATTCTGGATAAAAAGTTTGAAAACAGTGATTGAAAAATCAAAATATAACAATATATTATAGAACAAAAAGAATGAAGACAATATAGATGAAAATCCACCCATTTCTTCCTTCTCCCATTTCTAACATTTTCAGAACTAAACATACCTTACTAAATGTCTACAGAGAAAGCAGATACACCCTTTCCCTAAAGAGAGCATGGGGGCAAAAATAAAAAACATTTCAAAGGCTGTCGGGAAGATATTACCATTTAAGAAATACTTTGTTTTTTGGGGGGATAACCATAAAATTCTGGTAGAAGTTTAAAAAAGTTTGATGACTTCTCATAACACTTCACACAAATATTGAAATTTAAAAAAGAAGGGACACTTAACCGTTATGTCAAGTTTTATTGATTTCCAAAAATAATTTCTTATTCTATAAAAATCATAATAATAATTTTGTCTCTTAACAACACATCCTTGAAAATCAGTCAGCCAAACTCAAAGTCAGTTCATTCAGCCTAAAGAATATGAATATGGAGTGATTTTAGTAAAGAATGAGCCTAAATTGAACCTTACCTTGCTCCGCTGGAATGCCTGCCATATTTCTATGGAAGAGTAAAAAAAAGAGAAAAAAACAAAAAGATTAATGGAGTGCAAAAAAATAAAAGAAGATGTTCAACAAAGTTTACAAATATAGTGACCGACTTCGCTTTTTAGGACATTTCTGGTATCCTGGAATTTTATTATTTTGGGTGTATATATGTAATATTTTCATTTATTTTTCTTCTTTTTAAATTTTACTTTGGTTTTAGTTTTCATTTTGTTTAGTCGTTTGGGTTTTTTTTTTTTCGTTTTGTGTTTGGGTTTCTTTTGTTATCTTTCGTTATGTTTTGTTTTGTTTTGTTTTGGTTTATTATTGTTGTTGTTGTTTTTTTGTTTTTGTTTTTTTGTTTCTTTGGAAATGATGGTAAGGCGATGGGGGTTTTTGTTGTTGATTTTTTTTCCTTTTTGTTGTTGGTATTATTTGGTCTGCTGCTGGGTTTTTTTTCCTTTTTGGTATTGTTTTGTTTTGTTGGGGTTTTATTTTGGTTCGGTTGTATTACGCGGTGGGTGGGAAAGTGGGTGGGAGTGTATGTGGGACGAATTTTTTGTTCTGGGCTTTTTTTTTCTTTTTGAGGGTTTTTTTTTTCTTTTGTTGTTGCTGTTGTTGTTGTTGTTAAATATGTTGTTTGTTTGGCTTTTTTATTTTATTTGGAGGGTTGCGGTGGCCAGGCAGTTGGTTGCTTTATTCTGGAGGGATTTCTTTTTGGTTTCTTCACTCATTGCCCATTGTCGGGAAGGGATTTTTTGTTTGTTTGTGCGCGTATGATATGTGTGTACGCGAATGTGTGTTGAGGCGTATGATTTATCAACCAGGTTGTTGATTCAGGCTGCTGGTGCCGCCGGTATGGTCCCCGTTGAACTTTTTGGGAGGTGTGAGAGGATGCGAGAGACGGCGTTATTCTTCGCTTATAACGAATCATAGTGAATGAAGGTCACGACAACTTGTAGTGCATAATATTTATTTCCCAATCACGGCATGCCGAGGCTCCCAGACTTGTCAGCTGGCTGCTCGCCTCGAGCGGATTCTGATGTGGGTAAAGGAGTGTGAGTGGGATAGGAAGCGAGATGAGCAGAGCTGAGCTGGTCACCGTTTTTCCCCCCACAGTGAGGTACGGTAGAGTCGCCGTTGATTTGGGAAGTCAGTCGTCGCCCCTTAACAATATTCCCCCGTCGGGGAGTCGCTTTGACCTCATCAGCGGAGTCTGGTTGCCGGGGTGAATTTAAACTAGGATGAGAGATGCCCGCGACTGTCTTCCCCGAATGGATACTACTGACTTCATGGTCTGGCGCTCGCTTGTACTGGGCGCCGATGTATCGGTTCGGTCTTGGGGAAGGGTTTTTGTGTTATTGATTCGTTTTGTTTTGTTTTTTTGTGTTGTTATTTTTTTTTTTTGGGTTAGAAACGGAGGCGGAGTGGGGTTGTACTTTTTTTGGCGAGGGGGGGGGGGGGAGGGAGGGATCTTGTTGTTTCCTTCTTATTTGTTCTATTTTTAGTTCCTTTCCTTGATTTTGTGTTTGTTGTTTCAGTTTGTTGTTGATGATGTTCTTGTTTTAACCGTCTTTATCTCTTATCTTTTAGTCTGTTATCTATATGTTTCTCATTAAGTCTATATGTTTGTTTTACAGTCAGTCTATCTGCCTGTTTGCCTGTCTGTTTTTTCCGGAAATCAGTCTGTCCAAAAGAGAGTCTGTCTGTCTGTTTCGGTGACGGACTGTCGGTGTGTTGATCGGTCTATTTGAAAGTTTGAAAGTGTGGACGCCAATCAACCAGTCTGTCTCCACATCCACCCTCCCTTCCTCCCTCCTCTCTCTCTCTCTTTCTCTCTCTCTCTCTCTCTCTCTCTCTCTCTCTCTCTATCT
>JBBPCV010003914.1:0-10391 GCA_037974505.1 Plocamopherus tilesii
ACGTTGTCTAATTTTGTCTATTTGTGTATGGTCTCTCCTTATCCTTGTTGTAAACGTTGTCTAATTTTTTCGGTTTGTTTGTTTGTTTGTTTGTTTTATTTTTGTTTTTGTTGGGAGTTGATTTGTTGGGGTTTTTTTGTTTTTTTTGTTTTGGTGGTGGTGTTGTTTGGTTTGTTTATGGGTTATACTTTTTTGGGGTTTGGTTTTTTGTTATTTGTCGTTGTTTTTGTTTGCTGTTTTTTCGTTTGTTTCTTTGTTGTTTTTTTTTGGGTTAAGGTTAGAGTTTTAGGGATAGGGGTAGATGGCTAGAGGAGATGATTCCTTTTCTACATCTCCCTCTGTGTTTCTTCTTCATGATGTGAAAGGGCCGTTTAAAAAACAACAACAAAAATGGAGATTTGAAAAGGACCTACAATATTGATGACAACAGCCCAGACATAGTGACAATCATTTGTACAGAGATTATAAAACAAAAAACAAAACAAAAACCAAACCCCAACTTTTTATATTCACCCCGTCAAAAGATCCCTCTTTTAATTCTTGGGTTACTTCCCTTAGCTTGAGGACCATATATGGAATTTGTCCTGAA
This sequence comes from Plocamopherus tilesii, assembly GCA_037974505.1. NCBI lineage: Eukaryota > Metazoa > Mollusca > Gastropoda > Nudibranchia > Polyceridae > Plocamopherus > Plocamopherus tilesii. The sequence continues at coordinate 590 of JBBPCV010003914.1, forward strand.
TGTTCAAAAATCTTGATACTTGACTTCTGATCTGACTAATACTCATCTTCCAATGTCCCGAGCTCATGAAAAAATGCTACTATAAAAAGAAAGATTACACTCTAGACTCTTCTTTTGAGTCAATCGTTGGTAATGTTATCCCATAGAATTCTATATATATATTATCTAAATTCTAGAGATACATCCTCTCTCTAGATTAATAGATTATATTATAAAAAAATTAAAATCTCGGTAATCTTTCACTTTTAATAAACTTATGAAACGAAGTGGCTATGCCCATGGCCGCTGGGTATGGGGGTACGTAAAGTCCTACATAAAAATTTTATATAATACAAGAATGTGCAGCATTAATATATTATATAATATATAATATATAGTTAGTTATCGTTTAAAATATAATATAAGCATTTTATCATTTAAAATATCTTTTATCAAGCAGACACATAAAAAAATGAATAGTAAATTAAAGAGTCTGAGTCGGCCGATCATGAAAAGAGAGATATTAGCAAGCAGCCATTCATAATGCCGCAGTCTGGTCTATAATGTAGGTTGGCCCTCGCAAACGGCCCCCAAAAATCGCCCCTTCATTTAAGTCTAAGGCCATAGAGTGACGTAAGCGAGGTACGTCACTTTGGCATTGTACTGAACCACACTGACTGCCATATAAATATTTTTCAAATGACCACCATTGTAATTACAATTATTTCGTAATCACACACACACTTAGGCTACTACTCATTACGCTGATCAAGAAAAGCTAAAAACCCACTCAAAACCGAAAAAAAGTCGCCACTAGGCAATAGCATTGCATCGAAGAATTATAAATGCCAATGGCCCATGCATAGTGCGGTACGATTAAGCCGATGGTCCATCTATCCTACAGTGTCTATTAGTAAGTTGCGTCCTTAATAAGGTAAGAGAAGTCACAAAGATTGGCCGCTGGGGAAATTGAGTCTTTCATATATGCCTTGGTCTCCGGCGGCTGGGGAAATAGTCTTTCCTCTGCTTCAGTCACAGGTGGCCAGGGAAATAGCATCGTTCTTTCATAAAAGAATTATAAAATAAAAGAGGTCGGGACATTAGTCTAGAAGTTGAGTAGAGATCTATTATTATTAGAATGATAGGAGCTCTTTTATAAATTATATAAATGAAAAGCTGCCGCGCCGCTTAAAAGTGAAAGATTACCTAATATTTATAGGCCTCCATTACCTAATATTTATAGGCCTCCTATGGCCTTTTTGTAATATACATTCATGCAATGCATAGCTATAGACTTCTAATGGGTCATTTGATTTCAATCACACAGGAGGGATCTAGATCAAGAATATAGACCTATATATAGAAAATATTTCTTTATAGTTCTAGCATCTATCATCTCATGGTTGATTTTCTTTTACAATAGATCCATATTATTTATAATTCTATAGGCGTAATCTAGAAACTTTTTACAGTGAATTAGCTATGGACGAGATATGGAGGGATAGAAAGGGGTTTGTAAGTGTAAGTGCTTTGATGGCCAGGAACAGCTTTTGACTTGTTTGCACATGACCCATTCAAAAACTTTGCAAAAACATTTCATAACAATTTTTCTTTTTCTTATCATTTAATCTAATGTTAAATTTTAAAAAATGTTTCCAGGTAATTTTTAACAGTGAATTTTGCAATGTCTCAAATGTCTGATGATTCCACAAAAAGCAATCTGCACAGTCTGAGACACTTCATTGTTGAGCAAGTGCGAAAATGGAAGCTTGTTGGTAATGAGAGAACAACTCTTCTTTCCCATGGAGAAGAATTACAGATCATTCAGTATTGTTTGGCCGTACACAACAAAGAGGTTTGATGATAATGGTTTTCCTGACTTCATTAAGATGAAGTTGCATTGTTATTGTGTATATTTTTTATGTCTTTTCTTTAAGACCATTTCTAATAATTACAATGATATAGTTGATTTCCTGTTTTCACATAAAAAAAAGAATTAGGCCCACAAGATCATATAGGGTCAGGATAACATTAAAACCATGTAGATTGTGGAATAATTCTGTCACATAAAATGGGCAATCAAAATGCGCAATATTGAAATCATGCTGATTAACTTTCGAGCCACATTTCACAAAATGCACAATATTGAAATCATGCTGATTAACTTTCGAGCCACATTTCATACAGCTATTCTATCCATTTTAAACACAAACTTTTATGTGCCATTCTGCATTCAAAGTTCACAACAACAAAAAATACTCAGTTGACAGAGTCTGTCAGCTTTTATGAAGAAGAAGAACATTAATAATAATAATAATAATAATAATAATAATAATAATAATAATAATAATAATATATACATATATATATTATATATATATATATTTATGTGTGTGTGTATGTGTGTGTAGTGTGTATATGTATATGTGTGTGTGTGTGTGTGTAACATTTTCCTATGTGTTGTTTGCTTGATTAGAGATTTTAGTTTTCCATTAAAGTCCGAACTGTTAAGTTCTTTCATTGAATGATTTCTGATTGAAGTGTTCTGTGAGAAGTCTTAAATAACATCCTGTAGAGCACCATGATGAAGAATGCAGTAGGCCTAGACCTACATCATAATAAACAGTACTAGATTTTTACTATGCGTACATCTAATTTAGATTGAAATCTGAATATTAATTAGATAACACTGTGCACAGCAATATGAAAATCTGCATTACTTTATAAATGTTTTTTAATCCTCTTCAGGATAAAGGATACTTTCATGCCGATCCTAAACAGTGTTGTCAATTATTGGCGGCCATAAAAAGGCGTAAGAGCAGACTGCTGGAAAAGCTAATTGAAAGCTGGCTAAAGAATGTGGAAGACACTGAAAGTGAAAAGTCACAACTGGCAGAGGATTTGAATGATGGGGAGCTCAACTCGAGTAACAAAGGACCAACAAGTGTCAGTGCAGAAGGAAAAAGCAATGAGGATTTGGTCAGCACCGTGCAAGAGCAGAGAAATTTATGCAAAGACGATATTGAAGACAGCATAGTCACAGAGCAAGTAGACCTCGCAAAGGGCATTACTAAGGACTTAGATTTAGAAACTGGATTCGTTGATTCCATTCTGAAACTTTTTCAAGAGAATCTGAAGTGTGGTAATCATACCACGATGATGGATGTTTATGCAGCATTTGTCAATCACCTTTTTAAAGAACAGGCAAAGCTCTTAGAGGTTAGAAGCCTAGTCAGTGGTGAATTAGAATTGTCAGAGGATGCAGAATTGAAGGGTATTGAGGTATGACATTTTTCCTTTCCCTTTTCTTTCTTTTTTTTTTTTTTTTTTTTTTCTGTTAAGAAAAATATTTGCGTATTTTACTATGATCATTGATCGACTTGATTTTGAATCGCGTTAGTAACACTTGATTACCAGAAAGTAATATCATGTTGTTTTTTATTGTCTTTTTTGTTTTTTTACATTTTGGATAGTTTGGACCATAGTAAATCAGTAAGAGTTGATAAATTGTAATTTACAAATATTGAAGAAATTATGGCAAAACTATAAAGGCCATAATAGGAGATGTATGTATTCTGCCTTTCTTTTTGTCATGATAGACCTGTATTTAACTTTGAAAATTCAATCGTTTTAAGTTCTTTCCCTTCATGCTTGATCTAGTATCGGATCCTCACACTGTTGAGCAAGGGAAATAGTAATGCTTCGTCCCAGAAAGGAAATATTCAGTCTGAGAGCCTTCACACTGATGACATCATATCATCGACTCCCAAGACACCGAGGCTGTCAAAGACTTCCAGGTGCAACAATGATTGCACGCCCAAAACCCCACAAGAGGCATGCAGATCATCAGTTTCATCAACTCCCACTGGTTCCATCTTTCTTTGTACCCCTTCTAATGCAGGGCAAAGATTGGAAGTCCAAAAGGTATGTATATTTGGGGATTTATTGGTTTTTTATTTGTAAGTTTTTGTTTTTTATATAACGTTTATATTTGTTTATTCTTTAGGTTAGAGATTAGAGTGATTAAGACGAAGGATAGAAAATGTTTGGACTTTTTTTAGTTTCACAAATGCAATAATTATACTGTCAGATTGTAAAATATCACTTGCTATCCACCAAATTATATTTGTCGGGCATTTATTTATCTGTCAGATGATTTTATACCTTTGACAGTTTCATATATATCCAAAAGAATTACTTTCCTTTTAAAAGGAATTAGGGGAGAGGGGACGCAAAAACAAATTTATTATGTACCTAAGCACATTATGGGACTTAAGATATACTTCATAAAAAGTGTTCTAACAAATTTATATATTTATCTAAAGTTGGGGTAATGGAAGAAAAATTGAGGAACTCATTGCATATTAGTCTTGTCTTGTAGGAAGTTGAATGCCTTTTAAAAAAATATTTGCAAAGATTCTTTTGTTGTTGTGTATGAAAATAGCAATGTTTAAATGCTTTTGTTTTTTTTGTGTTATATATATATATATTTACATTTTCTCTACAGAAAATAAATAACAAATTTTACATGCTCTTTTCAGAAATTTATAGAGAACGTCTTTCATTGCTATCTACATCTTCTAGTCAACTCTCGCTGTGAACTGGCATTGGCCACCATTTTCAACATTCCAGAGAGGGAACTTAACCATCAAGCCTTTACACATCTCAAACATTTGGCGACAACCTCAAAGCTTTCAATGTACCAGGCATGTTCCTCATTTGGTGTCAGTCTTTTATTGAAGTCATTACTCGTCTTTGTTATTGTGACTTATAAATATTTTATAGGAATCTTTTTTATTATAATTCAATTGGTTATATCTTTATGATAAAAGACATTTCATTAAATGATTGCCCTATTGTTTAGACAGTTGGTCATGTTCTTAGTAAATAAGACTCAAAGGAAAGTCTATTGAAAAATTGTATTATTGCAATATTCAAACAAATAACACAACATGCAAACAAATTTAAATAGTATTTTTTATGTTAAAACATTTTTACTGAAGAAGAAAATAAAAACCATGTTGATTTTTGATAAGTTCTTTTGCCAACTTATTAAAATCATCAATTATCATGTTGTTCAAATTGTTTGTCTGGATATCTTCCATCCTTCGTTTTATGTTTTTTTTGTTGTTTTTTTTTACCCTGTTGAATTTCCTTTTTTTCCCATTAGACATTGTCGACATTCCTGATGCGAATCCGGCTTGGGGGCCAGGGATATGCCCCCTCATCAGATCAGCCACTTTTTGCATTCTGTAAGGGTTTGGGCAACTTGTTTGACTTTCTGGATAAACTGCAAACTGTGGTTGAAGAAAACCCACAACCCAGGTGAGAAGTTCACTACAAATGTATGATTATATCACTTTCATTAAAATCAAAATCAAAAATATATTTCAAGATGATTCATTGTTTCTAGAAATCAGATTGTATTCAATATTGACACTGAATCTGAAGAAGTCAATGTCGCTATCTAGGGGTTGTCGATGTCCAGAAGTTGTACTATATATATCTATATAACTATATAAGGTAAGACCTTTTCTCTTCTTTGCATTGTAAAGCAACAAGAAACTTTATTAAAAAAAAAAAAAAAAAATCAAAACAGGAAATGTCCCCTTGCCACAGCATTCAAGCAAACAAACAAACAAAAGCTCAGACAAATCAAATCACAAAAAAAAAAAGGTGGAAGAACAGGCAAAACAAATACCAAAATCCAGCAGCCACAAATGAATGGAACATCAAAATAATGCTTTTTTGATTTGACTCATGCACATTTCCTGTTAAATGAGAAATATCTTTCTGGGGTTAGATCTGCCTGTCGGCGCCTGGTGAACATACTGAAGAGCAACTTGTCAACTTGTAGAAGTGGTAAATTTCCACGAAGTGTGGTTGAAACAGTGGCTGAAAGCATTCTGAATACTTTCTCAAGGCTTTTGGAACACAGAGAAAAGCAAGAAGAGGTAGTTAAACAGGTAAAGAAATGGAATGTATTGTATGTGTTAGTTTGTTAGTTGGGTTATATTATAGATCTTCTATGTATGCCACCAACTCATATTTATCTTGTCTATTTAGAGAAATAAGAAAGACCTTCTCCCGCATGCAAAAATATGAATGATAATATCCTGTCAAATTATATATGTCATGTCATGTAAACTTCGTGAAGCTATCGTCCTTAGGTGGAATGAGAAATTGAAATTGGTTAGGGGATTTTACTTAGGTAGATAGAGAGATTAATGTTAGGTGGAATGTAATTATTATTTAAATTAATATTTGACATCATATTTATGGCACGTTTGATGTAGTCTTCAATAGTAAGGTATTTTTTAAGATAGAAACTTTGGTATTTTAATTTTATTTTATGTATTTCACTTTTCTAAACAAAGCAATGCTTATTTTTCCCTTTTCTCTTATTTTTTAAAATACTTTTTCATCACAGTATTCAGAGACACATTGTTCAAGTTTATTTAATTGAATTACAGCCTTAGTTTTGTTTTGTTTTATATTTTCTCATAGAAAATGTCTTTTGTTTTTTTTCTTACAACTCTCTCTATTCCACAGCCTACTAGTAGTGGTGGAACTTTGAGTGGCCAAATATCCCTGTCTGTGATTCGACAATATCTAGATATGGCTGCAATCACATCTTCTGAAGTTGATCACTTCATGTTGTTCGATGTTCGATTTTCTCAAGACACTCCGACGCGTTTTCCAAGCCTGCTTTCAAAATTTAGGTCTGTGAATTAATTTTTTTTTTTTTAAACAATGCAAGTTTTGCAAAAAGTTTTGTTGATAATTTTTTTATTTTTTTGTTTGTAGCTCATGTGTTTTGTTGATAATTTTTACATTTTTTTTATTTGTAGCTCATGTACTTTGTATCTGTCATGTTGAATTAAATATTTGATAATGATTATTTTGCTCTTTTCAAAGATCACCCATGCCAATCGAAGAAGAAGCACCTGAACAGGAAGAGCAATCAGAGTCTCCAGAAGCCAACAAGAGGAATCAGGTGTTTTGTTCCAAGGTAATTAATTGTTTTAACCCATGGACTGTCACATGGATGCATTGTTTAATCGTCCACATCCTGCTACCAGATTCCCCTTCTATTTAAAATTGTTACAGAATTACTTTAACTCTTGGCATGAATTAGAAATCTTTTCTATGAAAACTATGATAGATTTCTGCTCTTTCTATAACAAATTGAAAGTGTACTTTTGTGTTGATTGACAATGAATTTTCCGCATAAAAAATGTGTCCACATTCCATGCTTTAGTGATAGCAAAAAGAAAGTTGAAAGAGGTAGATGCTAAATCTATTGAACAGATTAACTGAGGACTTGGGCCACTGCAAGGAGGATTAAATTTCCTTTTTTTTTTTTTTTCCTTTTTTTTCAATGATGGGAAGGAAATAAAATTTCAATTTTAAGTGCTCATCACTGAATAGTAATGGATCATTATAATAGATTCTCCATTTTATTGATTATGCTGCTGTTTTCCTTTCGAACTGGATTTCTGCCCTGATTTAATGACAAATTAACAAAAATAAGAGCAAGATAAACTCTGTTTTTGTGCTTATGTAGGGTCTTTTACAATGAAATGAAAAACAGATAATGAATTTTTGTTGAATATATGGTTAGTAAGTGAGAAGAACGAACTACAATTTGGCTGTTTCAGAATTTCAATTTAGTCAAAATTTATTGAGATTATCAGTAATCTGATTTTAAAATTATGAGGTAGAAGGACAATTATTTCAAGGTCAAGATCAAAGTCATTCACATGAAATGTCACAGTCATGAGGTAATCTCAGATAATGATTCTGTGTTCCTCATTTATTCAACTTTCAGATCATGTATACTTTTACCACGTCATTGTCTGAAATAAAACGGCTGCTGCCTGTTTTCTAGGTGCTGGGAAAAAAATAATGAAATTTACATTGACATTCTAGAATTATCATCGACAGTTCCTTGATTAAATGAATCTCACACTGACACCCTGATTAGATTGTGTTAGTACCTGAACTTGCACAGCGGCGAGTCTTGGTGCTTAGGTGAACATAACAAGGGAAGCAACTCGTGTGATTCAAGTATATACATTTTTAAAATGGGTCATTTCCCTTTGATTTCCAGCATCCTGCTGCTAGAGCCTAAACTAGAGGAAAGTTTCATTGAATTGTTTCTCAGGACTTGTTTTGTTTTGTATTGGTTTTCTTTTTGTTTTGATTTGTTCTGTTTTGGTCATTATTGTTTGTTTTGTTAATGCAAAATTGCACTTTGTGAGTATTGCTGGCCCATTGCACATTATACAGCATCATCCTCATAGTGTTTTATGTATTCATGTATACAACATCATCCTCATAGTGTTTTATGTATTCATGTATACAACATCATCCTTATAGTGTTTTATGTATTCATGTATACAACATCATCCTTATAGTGTTTTATGTATTCATGTATACAGCATCATCCTCGTAGTGTTTTATGTATTCATGTATATTACATCATCACGAGAAAAAAAATCATCATAATTTGAGAGGTGTGTGTGTGTGTGTGTGTGTATATACATTCAGACTATGGAATAAATTGCCAATCAATGAAAAATACATAAAGATACTGAAGATTTTAAACAGAAATATAAATGTACACCACTAACAACTCTAAATAACAGTACTCTAATTACTTTTCGGCGCCTTGACGAAGAAAAAGAAGAATATACTATGTACAATAAAAGGAACAATGTTTACATGTAGCCTACTTCGAAGGTATACATCATCTATCAGTATCGGTCTCTCTAGTAAGAAATGAGAATCAATCAACTGACCGTGCTTCATACGCTATCTCTTTAACCCTTTCAGTGCCAATCGACGATATATCGTCACGAGCTCGATTGAAGAACTTGGCTGCCAAAAGCTCATATTATCAGGTACAAGCATGCTTTAGCTCTTTCTCTACAATTTGCCCATATATCGGGATGCGCGCGATATATGGGCAAATTGCAGTCAAAGAGTTAAATCATGCTTATCCCGATGTATTGGCAAATGGCAGTCAAAGAGTTAATCAGGAGTAGAACGACAGTAGCTGTTGAATGAATAAATAAACAGAATTCCTTTTCTTATTATTATTCAGATTACGGGAGATACTGTCAATAATATTCATTATACACTTATTATACTTATATTATTATACATTATACAATATATATTATTAAATTATACATCATGTATGCATGGTGTTACTCAAACTAGAAAGAATACGTGCAAGGACCATCTATAAATATCAACCTTTCGGTACGTAAAGCCGACACGATTGGGAGTCCTGCATAAATATATGGAACGAAATTACGACACGGGCGTGGGTAGATTATCACCCCCGAAGAGGAAGGAAGACAACTTACTCACTTGGTTTGTGAAAATGAGATTTTAAAAACCTAAACAAGTAAACGAACAAAAAGTAGTAAAATATAAAAGAAAAGATCAAAAATAGATTATCAAGAAAAAAAGAAGTCGGAAATGTCATTTGAAGCCAAACATGCACACTGGTCAGCGGAGTCACTACGTGCCTTGCATCATACTAAGGGATGATGACATGGCACAAACTGGGGAGGGGGTGGGGTGGAGGCAGTCCACTAAGTCATCGCCCGAAATGGACTGGAAGCGAGCAGGTCTATTTTTAGAACATGAGACCATCCCTACGCTTGTTGAAGCCACAACACTGCTATTTTCGTCTAATCAGTAGCAGACAGTCAGTTATAAATTATATTATTGCAAATATTCTCTCTCTCTCTCTCTCTCTCTCTCTCTCTCTCTCTCTCTCTCTCTCTCTCTCTCTCTCTCTCTCTCT
>JBBPCV010004024.1:0-10390 GCA_037974505.1 Plocamopherus tilesii
TTTTTTGTTTTAAATATGATTTCCTACCTTGTAGGTAGCATGTACAATTTTTGGTTGACAAAATCCATTATATTTGAGCAATAATTAATGCCTTTGTTCATTTGTTCCTCAGTGCAAATGCTTCTGTTGTAAGCAGAGATGAACCCTGTGATACTTGCACTGAATCGGATTCTGTACTTAGTGGCACTCGACGAGGTAAGATTACTAGTGTGATTTTAACAAGCGGTTGTCTATTTTCTTCTGCTGGTAAAGAGTGAACTTTAAAAGTCTGTTACTGTTGAAGAAGTTGTTTCTAACAAGTAATAATTTGAAGTTCTGTCTCTCAGGCAGGTGTTAAAATTTGAAATTTTATTTAATAATATTTATTTATTATGTTTAAGGGGAAATTCGGCAGTCATGGTTCTTTTTCGGAAATATGTAGACACATGATAAAATCAAGATTCCAAACAGTCCTATATATTCATAAGTGAACATTTCAACCATCAGTTTGTATCTTTCCAGCAATTCACTACCTGGGTCATGCTAAAAAAAAAACCATCTGCCATCTTGGGGTTTTCATAATCTTTAGGTACCGTTTTTATCACCTCCCTTGCACTTCATGTGACTGGAAATTTCACGTTAGATCCATTCCTCCTCTCTCTCAAATTTGTTAAATTACTTTATAAAAAAATTAAAAAATACAGTTTGATGAATTTATGGCAATCTATTTGAAAAGAACCAAAAAGACGATCTGACAATGGTATGATTGTGATAACTAGGAAGGGAATGTAATTACAATATCACATAAAAAAAGGACTTTTTGTGCTATTTCTTCATCATAAATTTAACCAGCTCATTTCTTGGCTAGATCTTAAAGACTTATTCTCCTAGTTTATGAACAATTCATAAATTATGCAGAAAAAGTAATATTTCAAGAAAGCATCATCCCTAAAAACACTTGGCATGAGGTCACAATGTAAATAAAACACAAACACAGCACAGATATCCTAATTATTGCCCCGTGATTGGTTGATAGGAGGAGCCTTGACCCCAATAGCTGCCTTTGTAAATTACTGTAGAACTAGACTGTTGGTGTAGAACTGGATTCCCATGTAATTTGAATTGGGTATCTTGTGACTCATGAATTTTATAATGAATGTACACTAAATGGACAATACTAGCACTGTAATATCAACGTTAAGGGAGAGAGGAAGCATTAGGCTTTCAAACTATGAAAGTTCATTTTACTTTAGGCATCGTAGAATGTAATCAAAATGGGACCATTTCCTTATTGTTTTCTTTTAAAATATGAAAGTACTTGTTGCTTTCAAGGACTTATTTTTATAGGAAATTTATTGAGTTCAAATGTGGGAATGCTTGCTATGTGAAGCTAATAAATAAATATATGTAAATATCCCATTTTCGATGTCCTCACCCGAAAAATGGTCCCTTCCAAGTGCCGAATTTCTCCTTTAGTTGTTTTTTCCATCAGCTTTTTTTTTTTTTTTTTTATAACTTTTTGAAGAATGCCACATATTTCTTGCCTTTTAATATTGTTCAGTGATAAGTTGAGAAGAAAAATGGTCTTAATAAAAATTATAAAAATAGATTGCAAACTTTCCAATAGGATTATCATGTACCCCCCTCTCCCATTTTACATGAACACTAATTTATCCAAGACATATTTCATCCCTTCCAATTTCCTGTCAATGTGTCAAGATGGTCAACTCTCTTTCTCGCTTTATGATCTTGTCATCATATTATAACATTCTTCTGTTCTTTTCTATTCTTTCCTTTTCTCTTTCTTTTATGAGGTTAAAATTGTATGAACACATGATGTGTTGTAGGGAAATTTGAAAAGAAATCATTTTTAGCTCTTGCATGTAATCCGCTTTGGTTCTGTTTAACGCTTTCTGTGGATCAGGACGTCCCATAGCTGGAATGCCGGGTGTGGCTTATCGATTTAAGCAATCTATAGGCTCCAGTGGTAAGCTTGGCATTTTCTCACCAAAAGTGCAGTACAGCTCTCCTGTGCCTTTCCTCTTTCACTCACTCACTGTTTAAAACACGATAACATTGAGCTCTGTAGTTGATCACCCTCTTTTGTTTTTTAATTTACCTGTTTTGTCTTGGCAACAGTAGTTTTTGATTGATCACCACCCCTCCCATAGGGCTGTCCGTATCTTATTGACCTATACATTGTTGTGTTTGCTATTTATCAGCCTCATGGCTACTAAAGCTATTTGGACGATTACTTCAACAGAGTATAGAGTTTCAAGGCTTTTCTCTTTGGGCAACTTGGATTTTTTTTTTTTTTTTTTTTTTTTTTTTCATATCCTAGTGGCTTATAAATTTTGCTCAGGGTCTAGTTATTGTTTGACTATTTGTGGAAAGATATTCATTCCTTTTGTGCTCCACTGTTATATTTTAAGACTTACTAGAGGATTTTAATATAATCAGTCCTTTTTTAAAACACGTTGTTGGTTTTGATTCTTAAAAAATATAAAAAAAAAAAAATGATCACAAGCGTTGGATAAGTTTGTTCATCCTTGATCATTTTTTTTTATAGAGGCAAACTTATGATTTATAACTTTTTTACAAACTTTCAAAAATTTTAATGTTTAAAATGTACAGTTTCATTTTGTGATAAAGTAAAGGTATATACATTATCATACTTTAAATAGAAGTTGCACAGCTTTAAAAAAAATTGTTGATTTTAACTCTTTTAAGTCACAGCAAAAGTAGTTTAGCAAACAGAATTATGGTTGATTTAAACTCATGATTATGGCAAATGTAATTCAACATGCAGAATCATGGTTATGGAAACACCTATATTAAACATACAGCTATATTCCTTTGGTCAGTGTGTGGATGGTAATTTAATTAATATGATTTGAATACATGATTTTCCAGACTCAATTTGGGTGAGAAGAAAAAAGTCAAGATTGTCAAAAGTAATCAGATGTACCGCGATTATTGCTTTGAGCTGTTATTTATGAACATTGTTTTTATTTGGAGGTTTTTTTCTTTAAATAATGGTGTGTTTTGAAAAGAAGAAGGGTCATTGGCTCTCCCAATAGAGTAAGTGTAATTTTATAAACAGTTGGAGGAAAACGACTTTGTTCTTGGTTTAGAAACTATTGCCACATCACATGTTTGAAATGTCATGAGAACAATAATAGGCAGTTCTTGAAAGTAGAGCAAACCCCAACATGCTCCCCACCCTTACCCTCCTCCCTACGTTTTTCTTCTTAAGGAAATGCAGCCATACCCTTTTTGTTTGTTGAAATTATTGCTACTGAAAGAAAGAAGAAAGATAAATTGAAGTTTTATCCAGGACCTTTTACAGATTGCTGTGCAGCAAATGAAAAGTCATGTTTATATGTAGAAATAAGCATGTGTATTATAAAAGGGTATTAGGATTATTATGTGAAGCACCACACTTTGTTTCAGTTGCAGTCATGTGTTTTGTTTTCTTTTGTTAATTGATTTAGCACTCTTTTGCAATTATAAATAGCCATCCCTAGTTTTTTTTGTTTTTATTTTATTCTTTCTTAGTTTTCCATACCTTTCTGAAAAAACACACAACAACCCAAACCAACTGCCCTCCCTGTTATTATTATTACTATTATTATTACTATAATTATAAAAGGATCTCAATTTGATGGAATAACACAATGAAAGAAATAATTATTGTAATATATTGTGAACCTTGTGTCCAAATAAATACACTTATAATTGTAAGTTTGAGTTTAGAGAAATGTACACTTCATACTTAATGACAAATTTAAATAAACAACACATTATTTATATTTATATGATAATAACATTTATCATGATAACTTGAAAATTAACTGTTGTCAATAAGATACTCCTAAGGTTTTTTTTAAACATTTTGTCCAGATCGATTATTCCAATACTTTTCATCTCAGTTAGAATGTAAAGTTGCTTTGGCATTTTTCTATCAACTTTTTAGCTCTTTCTCCCATTAACTTTTTAAAAAATAAAACAACATGATTCCAATTCAATATTTCATTTAATATCATATATGTTATAACTATCAGTAGATTATGTCTCATCAGACAGTATTGGAAGATGTAACAATGATTTTTACAGGAAGAAAAATTTCCCTTTGGATAGTACTAACTGGGATGTTGAGAAATTTTTGCCTTTACATGCTTGAATATTGTATATTTTTAAATGCAGATTTGTGTTGTTGATCTAAAAAGCTTTGAAATAGCAGTTCTTTTCTTTCAATGCATAGTTCATGATTTGATTTAGAAAGAATGGCAAAGAACATTTGTTATTTTTGCAATTTCACAAGTTGGAATGATTTACTTTTAATTGTGGCAGATTTTGTAAACTGATTTTATTAAAATTAGTTGCCCTGTAAATTCATAGCGTTTTGTATCTTTATTTGTATAAAAATCATCATACTGTCGAAGAATCTTTAAATTTCTGTTTCATAGATGTGAATTCAAAGTTTTCATTGGTAATTTTAAATTTAAAATGTTTTTTAAAATAATGATTGATACAGAAGTCTCGTCTTAAGAACACAGACGTCTGAGAACATGATTATCATAGGATCAAATTTTTTACCCCATAAAGACATGGTCTAACAACACTGCACACTTAGGCTAAGAGCATAAGTTTGATAGGGGGTGTGATCAATAAGGTTTTACCATTGGTATTTTTTTTTTAATGGCAACTTCATTTTAAAATATTATGACCCCATGGCACAATGATACCATGGACATGTGCCACATATAGATCTAAATGACACATACTTTGTCACACATGTAGACTGACTGAAAGACTTGTGGTGTCTCTCAAATCAAACCTGACAGACAACATGTTTTTACAGGCCTTTGATCTTACGCATTTTTGTGATTTTGCATTACTGAATGCTTGCATTGATTGTGTCATTGACTGATATGTTTCAAGTGTGATATAAGACTAAATGTGCCTCCCAGGACTGAAAAGAGTTTATTAATTGTGCCTTAATTCCAGCAAGCGGTCTGGGTATGATTGCATTGTCTGTGTTACTGTCTGATACGGGTGACAAGTGACAATCGATCACAATTAGACTCGCTTTCCATATATCCTCCTCCAATGTATGTAATATCTGTTTGGATGATTGTCTTAATATGGCTTTCTCCCTTTGAGATCCACCTAAGAATATGGTCTTTGGGTTGTGTGCTAAGGTTGGAGACCACTGTGTATTAGATTGTGAACATTGTTACAAGCAAGCAAATATATTTTAAAGCATATCATTTAATAATGGTCTTTTTTATTTTGTACTTAGCTTCAGTCCACTCATACCCTTTCCACGTTAAATCTTATAGCCATTCCTGTGCTGTCCCAAGTAAGAAGGGTCCCAAGTAAGAAGGGTCCCAAGTGTTCTCCAGTCTCTGATCATTGAGATAAAGCCCATTGTCCTGACCTCTCTTTCCAGAGTTCCCCATTTATAGATCTATCACTGTCAGACATATTGTCTATTGGAATCATTATCTTTGATGATAGATTTAAAAATTCACAAGCTGTAGTGGCAGAATTTGGATGAGGTTATGATGAACCAGACTCACTTTTAACCATTTCTCACCTGACAATGTAAACATATGATCAAAATAGCCGAAAGCATGAAAGACAGGTGTTGGAAAGTCATGCCAGGGCTGTACATTGGACACACCAATTCTGCTATTTCCTGTAAAAATATGGATATGTGCATCTAAATTGGTTTGGATTAAATTCTTGCCATTATATGGGGAAATGCCTTGAGCTGATATCTCAGCTTATCGTTAGGTCTGAAAAAATTCTGAGTCAATGCATCGTCTTTACAGAGTGAATCAATTAATCCAGTTTTAAGAATGCCATGTCTTCTCACTCTCAATTGTTTTTCTCTTCAATATCGATGTTGCTGACATTGTTGATATTAACAACTATACAATTGAGACATGTTTATATCAGATGCATATGGTCAGTATTATTTGTTGTGAAAATTTGTTACCTCATTGTCTGACACCTTTCTCATTTATCATTTATTTATTTTATTTTTGTTTTGTTTTGAGCACATGTTTAAAAGGAATACTGTAGTAGAGAATTTGTGAATCTAACATGTCCTCATTCTGTGTTAAGTCCCGGTCTAATACATGTATTGACAAAAAATCAGTTTACCGAGTATTCTTGTCCACTGTCAACATGTCAAAAATTAAATTGTGTTTAAATGAGAGATTTAAAAAAAAATTAAGCATCTTGACTGTATTTTACGTCGATTCAATTCCATAATCTGAATGTACTAGGGAAAAATGAATGTCTACAATTGAAGATGGTAATGTAAATGTTTGACCTCTAGATCGCCTATGGTTATTTTTCATTTTGAATTTTTTCAAGTGGTAATTTTGCTTGGCCATTAATTGCTTTGAAGGGATGGTAAACTTTTTATTTCATTTCCAACTCTTTGTTCTTTGAGGGGTATCAACTGGAATTTGTTCATATTTATTTTTTGTGTTACTCAATGTAGAGTTACAGTTTTACAGTTGTTGTTTATAATTTGCCTGCATTAAAAAATAAGAAGAAAAAATCTGTTTGGTTTTGATAATGTGGATCCCATAGTACCTTCTGTAATCAGAGAAATTACTGACCTGACCTAGGTTTGTTCACTTCCTACTATCTGGCAAAGATGCCTATGCAGTTTCCAATACCCTGTTGATGAATTCCCTCCATTGTTCATGGCCTTTTGTGAGGGATTATAAGTTGGATAGATCTTTTTCTGACTTAAAACTCTTGATGGCACTGGAGGCATTTGAGGTCTTGATTAAGTATTTTGTGGATATTTGTTGATGGTCAACATCTTTATTTGCTATATCCGGATAGAGTGAAATATGATGTCATGGCTTTGTTTGTGGGTATATTGTTATCTCAGCGTCCAAAAAGTCTTCATCTGGTTTCTTTGATTTGAGGTGGGAAGTGCATTTTGTTTCATTTTTTGTTTAGGGATTCAATGGTTATTTTTGCAGTATAATGGATGTTAAGCATTTATCTTAGCTGTTTTTGAAGAAAGGTGTTGAGTTTTCCTTCTTCTTTTCTTCATAATGTTGTGGACAACATGTTTCACTGACTTATTTGCCTATCTGTCTTTGTTTCAATCAAAGTGCCTAGATTAAATGGACATTCTAAGCATGAAAGGCATAGAGATCCCAGAGTCCTGTACGAAACATCCACCATGTTGAGCAGCGACTTAGAATCAACCAGCTTCATCGACTCAGAGGAGGATACAGCCAGCAGGTACCTAATATATCGCAATACATCAATTTTGGAATTAAAAAAACAAACAAACCCATTTTGATAATTTTTTAAATACATTTATATTTATTCGAATTTGATACCTTATATTGATGTTACTTCAGCATAGGGGGGGTAGATAAAAGCACACTTTTTTATATGACAAGTTTCACAAAATGGGGTATAGTATGTGAAAGTTCCTTCTAACCTTGGAAATTTAAAATATATTATGTGTAAAGTTTGAATAGTCTAGCCCTTCTACTACAAGATTTTAGAATTGAAAATTTGACTACCCAAAAATTCAATAATTTAAAAACTTGGTGGAAGAGATAGAATTCTTTTAGAGTGACAAAATATTCATGCATCCTAAATTGTGTTTATATACATATAAACAATACTTACATATAACTTAAATGCCCCTTTTTCATATGTTGGTGAATATCCTTGGAAATTTCATGAAATGTTTTGTAGGGCATAGTTCATCAGTGTCAGAAGTGAAACGAGTTTGTTACAGCTGATGACATTTACATTTTCCCTTGATGCAAGCATAACTCTATTGTTTCAAACACAGCATTTAGGACGACACAGTTATGCGAACTGTAACCAAACTTTTTTTTGACAATTCTGGCACTAAATAACAAACTTCATAGCCAATCCAAGTTTCGTTGAATTGTTGATGCACAGAGTCAGCAAATGGCATTTTGGACATGGAAGAGATGAAACCAATTATGCTAAACACGATGGGTGCATGAAAATTGACCTTCATTGCTTTACAGCCACTTATCCGTATTAAGAAGATCATTTGCAATTAACTGACTGAATATGTTTCAGAAGCAGATAACCTGGACTGAATATGTTTCAGTGGTTCAGAGGCAAATACAGAGGCATTGCTTTTGTCATAGTCTTCATCTTTGTATTCACAATGACTGGAAAGCTCAATGAAATGAGTGTTCCTGTCAACATGCCGAAAAGTAGCTAACTATTAACTAGTGTTTAGATGCCATTTAGTTAAAAACAAACATACCCTCCAGCCGCATCATGTCTTCCATATTCCATATTGTTACTTTATGAAATACCATGTAAATTCTCAGGAAAGAGCAACTTTTGTCTCTTTACTCCATTATATTTTGTTCATGTTGATTCATTGTATATAAAATATCTTTACTGTTTTATCTTTTTTATAGATTCAAGTTGGGGACCAAGATAGAAATTGTTGAATGAAAAGCATTTTATTTACATTTTTGCAATAATTGCTGTTGCAGATTTTCAACAGTTACAGACGCAACAAGTGTATCATCAAAATATGGCCGCCATAGGCGAAGGCGGAGGCGACACCGTCCCCCTCCAATAAGCAGGGTGGGTATCAACAAGGTATCGTTCACCCTCCCTACTAATATGTTAACCTCTTATGCGTGTTTTTTAATCGGTCAAACTGTGGTCCAGAGAGTAGATGGTAAAGATACATAACTGAGAATTGACTGCTGCGGGGTACAATTTTTGTTACATAGTTATTTAAAAAAAAATTTCCTTCTCAGAAGACCTTACATGACTTTTCTTCTCCTTTTAAGGTGACATCTCATGAAATTTTCTTCCATTTTTGTTTTGTTCTCTTGCTTGCAGTATTTTTAGTTTATTTTCTTTTATTTCTATTAAATATTTTCTTTTGAATACAATAATACAATGAAAGGGATTACCAGGCTGTCTGCATCAAAGTTTTTGTTTTTCTTTTTCATCAGTGAAGTATTTTTATCTTTTAAGAACTTCAGAAAAAAAAAATGTCTTACATTTTAATTGCTCAAACATAACATTTAAGAAATTAAAGGACACTGAATTTCAACAACTTTCTTTTCAAATTGATGAAAAAGCTCAGTTCCAATGTGGATCAGTATTTTCTTGGCAGTTAAAGATATGTTTATATTTATCATCACAAGGATATGCTCTTAAAGATTATACTTGATGTAAAAATAAATTTAAATTTAAGTATTGTAATTCATGATTATATAACTTGCTAAATTTCATCTTTGTTATTTCTCTTGACTTTTTTAATTTGCTAAAGATGAGTCTAATTGCAAGAAGATATGAGTACTTTATCTGAACTAAATTTGATATAAATATAGAATAAATCAATATTCAGTGTCCTATTATCATGGATTTAGACGCTACATCTGGACCATTGTTTTACCAACTTGCTGTTGTGTTTAATATTTTAATGAGCCCATTGCATTGACCTCAGGTAGAATTTATTGTCAGGGTTACACTCAGATGTGAAACAATGGACCCATTATTTTCAGGAAACCGTCAGCAATCTTTGAACTTCACTTTGATGGCTCTCTTGTACCTTAGAATGTTAGATGGACATATGGATTTAGTTTTGTTAAAGTAATAGAAAAGAGAGGATTGTACACCTGTTGCACTTGAAACAGATATTTGTTGGATTTGCGACAAACTCAGTAGTGATTTCCATTTCACATTTGTACAGCTGCCATAATTTATATTTTTTTAAAAGATGACTTGAAATGGCCATATGAATAAAAAATATGATAGAATTCTGTTAAAGGAAAGCACATTTAGGGGATTGAAATTTATGGAGAATGAAATGTTATTTATGAATGATTTAAATTCCCTGTGACCAATTTTGCATTTTATTGAGATACGGTACCTTGTAGATGAGTGGCAGATAAAATAATGGTAAAAGTGGATTTTTTTTTCCATTTATGGACCTCACTTTGGGAATAATATTGATTTTAATAGATTCTGAAAAGTTCCATAGATTTTTTCATCTATATTGGGTGTCTTAGTCCTGATATAACAGTGCTTTCTCCTCTTGATTAGTCATGGTTTTGTTTGTAGATATAATAAAGTAATTCAAGTACTGACAAAAAAGAAGCTTTGGGTTCCTTTTATTTTGTTTTTTTATTTGTTTTTGTTTTTTTAAGGGTATGCTTAAACTATTAGTGTATTTTGAATTTCATTTTTTCCCAATGATAATTTTTCATCAAGAAATGAACAAATTGGCCCAATAAATGTTTGTTGACACTTTACCTTGCATGTAATTTCATGTGTTTTGTGGGGTGAGGGGGGGGGGGGGGGGGGGGGGGGGGGGGGGGGGGGGGGGGGGGGGGGGGGGGGG
>JBBPCV010004134.1:0-10389 GCA_037974505.1 Plocamopherus tilesii
TATTCCAGGACTGGTCGAACAAGCGCCTTAAATAGTTGCATGAATGTGTTGACAGAGAGAAAGTCGAAAGAGCGACGGATGATACCGACGACCTTGTTGGCTTTTATAGTTGATATCGCTATGTGCTGCTTAAAGGACAACTTGTTGTCAACGTAGATTCCTAAGTCCTTTTCAACCTCACTCTCGGTCAACACAATATCTGCTTTTTCCCCATGTTCATTTAAACCGGACATTGTGTAAATAGCTTCAGACTTGTTTCTGCCAAGTTTAAGGATATGGCATTTCTGGGGGTGGAATTTCAGCTGCCACTTTTCGGACCACTTCTGTAAATTAGTCAGGTCTTTTTGCAAAGTTTGAGTTGCCCCAGCTTGGTCACTTCGGGTGAAGATTTTGGTATCGTCGGCGAATAAGCGCAGTGGATTCATTACAACGCTGGGTAAGTCATTTATGTAGAGAATAAAAAGTACGGGACCCAGCACGCTACCCTGTGGGATACCACTTGTGACAGGAGCTTCTTTGGATTTAGCAGACTTGACAACAACTGTCTGTGTTCTATTACTGGGGTCAAGAAGTCAAGATTCACTTCAGTTTACCTTCTCAGTATTCTAGTATTGTTTAGGAAACCTGCCTGGCGGACCGGATGGAATTCCTCCCTAAATTTGTCATAGATCTATACAGGATAATCTATATCTAGTGATATCTCGCATCCAGTTGTTGCAAACAGGATTTATACTATACGTGTACATTGTAGGCCTACGTATGTTTTCTGAATCTTAGTATCAGTAATAATCAGTCAACATCAGTTCTAAGAAGCGACCATCCTATTCACTTTGAGATCTATATCTAATGCAAATTGTGTGTATGGGAAAACTATTATATATTATTACTATCATATGCATCTGAAATAAAGAACTACATGTATTTGTATTGCCCGGGCCTGTTCGTTATTATATCAGTGTTTTTACTGTAACTTTAGATATATCTAGGTCTTTTTCTTCTTCTTTCTCATAAAAGCTGACAGACTCAGTCAACTGAGTATTATTGTCAACACACTGCTAAAAGCTGTTATATATGTTAATGTTATATATAAATTATATAAATTTATGTTTTAGACTTTGCTTAAATCTTCTGTATCTTCACTGCACTTTACACTAACTGGCAGTTTATTCCATAATGTAAAGGCACTAGGGAAGTATGAATATAAATGACTTTCTACACTAGAAGATGGCAATGTAAATGTTTGAATATACCAGATCTGGTATTGATTATTTTTCATTTGAAATGTTTCAATTGGTAATATTGATTGGTTATTACTGCCTTGTAGAGGATGATTATCTTATTTCTAGCTGTGTTCTTTCAGAGGTATCCTTTGCAATTTGTTCATGTTTATTTTTGTGTTACCTGATGTATAATTATAGTTATTGGTTACGAATCTGCCTGCATTTTTTAACATTTTTTCTGAATCATCCATTTGGTTTTGGTAATGTAGATCCCATACACACCCTCTGTAATCTAGGATTGGTTTTTCCCAAAGTTTTGTAGCACTTATCTTTAACATGTTGAGGGCAGTCATTGATATTACGTTTTAAGAATGCTAGCAGGGCATTTGCTTTCTTATATATTGCACGGTTTTGGTCTTTCCACTTTAACTTATTTTCTATAATAACACCTTAGTATTTTGCACTTTTTGTAGTTTTTAATGTTTGGTTATGTAGGTAATAGTTTGATTCTGTAAGCTTCTTTTTATTTGTTATAGGTCTATATTCTAGGCTCAAAGTTCATGACAGGAAAGTCATAGAAAAGAGATATTACTCACATTCCTTAACTAGAATGTGCATGCAAAAAACAAAATATTTAAAAGCTTTCAGTCTGTCTTTCCATTTTATGGCTGCTGAAAGAAAGTGCGAGTGATATCATTGCAGATGAAAGCTATCAGAATAGAGGGGTAAAGGCCTCCCTGCGATGAAATGTTTCTACTCTATGTATAAAGTTTTCATCTGGGGACAATTTTCAATGCAAAATATTACAACATTCTGTTCTATAGACCAACACATCAACTCTGTATTTCATTTTTATAACATAGACTGATTATCTGTCTCACTAAATCTTTATTTCTGTTGCCCTTGTAAATTTCTAGATCTACCACTCATTCTCTCTCTCACTCTCTCTCTCTCTCTCTTTCTGTCTGTCTCCTTGTCTAGAGTCTGTCTCTCTGTACATATATAGAGTCGGATTAAAATGGTGAGACTGATGTATACTGTACATGTTTATTCTGATTGATGAAACAAAACTGGCTTATCTGTCTTCTTACAGTATTGTATTATAATAAATAATGTAAATGTATATTATATATATATAATATTTCTTTTTTATATAAGGTAAATGTAATCATAATAAGAATCCTAAAGCTCACTTTTCAAACCACTCTCCATCGAATTCCTCTAAATTTAACATCAATTGTCTACAATATCACAGAAGTCTTCTGAAAGCAAATGTGAGACAAGTTCTGGGGAAAAAGTATTTTATTTATTTTTTTAAGTTTGGAAGGATTTCTATAGAATTCAAGAATGTTTGAAACTTTTTGGATGTGCATTATAATGTAACAACTTTCATTCAATTTAAATGAAATAACTTTAACGTGATTTTTTGAGACTTAGAAATATGATTCTCCGTGAAAACTTAAAAAAATTTACTAGTATTTTAATTGATCCCTCTTTCTGTTTATTATCAGCAGGGACCAGAGTCTGAATGGAATTCATGAATTGCCTGTTGGTGGTATGGCGAAAACATTTAAAAATCATCTTCACCATTCATCTCAGAATGAGTATGGAAATGGATCATTTTGCACCCCAGACAATGCTTTGAATTTAATAGCTTATGTAAATCAGGTATGGACCTTTATGCTTTAAAATTCAATTTGTGAAATATTTGGGTGGTGTCGCAATTATTTTAAATTTAATAATTGCTTTCAAAGGGTCCCTAATGCCTAAAATTAAATATTGCTTTCATAAATCAGATAGGGTCTCTAATGCTTTAAATTTAATTGATTTCATAAATCAAATAGGATCTGTAATACTGTAAATTTAGTTGGATACATGAATTAGGGAGTGTCCCTAATGGTTTGAAATTTAATACTTAACATATAAATCAGATGGGATCACTGATACTTTCACTTCCAATTTAATTATTTAAACGTAAATCAGGTGTGATCTGTAATGCTGTAGATTATCGCTTGAATCATGTATACTCCCAAATGATTCACATTTAATTTTCGTATGTCTGAGTCAGGCATGAATCAGGTAATATATAGTCCCTTTAAAAGCTCTTAATTAACTAATTAACTATGTATACCTATGTATATTTTTATATATAGTAAATTTTAAAATGATTGAATTTTCACATCCAAAAATATGTAAAATTTATTATACTTATACTTATACTTATTATATATATATTTATATATTACATATCCAGTGTTTTACAATACTTCATGAATGAGACCACTATAGATTCAGTTTATGTCGGATTCTTTATTAAATGGATAAAATGGCAGGAGATTTCATACATTTTGGCTTGAGTATATCTTATTACTTTTGTATAGAAGATTTTACTCATCTTTAGTGATCATTATGATGAGACAAGATTGTAAAAAGTGAGGTTGTAAAAATACTTAACAGCATTATAAAAATGTTGTCGCTACAAAATACGATAAATGTTTTATTTCTCTCCTTAACGTTGTGATTTGAAAAAAAAAATGAAAAAAGAGTCATTTTCAATTTTCCTACATATTAGAATTCAATTCTCATTTCAGGAATTTGAACTTCTTGGACTACCTTCATTGTCTGTAGAAAGTCCATCTAGAATAAGCCCTGATGTCATTTTCTTAATCAACCGTTTACAAGATATTTTCTCCCTATATCACAAAACTGTGAGAATTAAGGATGACTTACAAAACAGGTAGAGCTTTTTTAAAATTATGTAAACCATCAACATATTGATTGGTTGATTGATTTGTTTGATTGATTGATTGATTGATTGGTTGGTTGGTTGATTGATTGATTGAATGAATGTCCTCCTTGAGCATTGGTCCCAGGGTAGACAGGTTAGCGTCATAGGGTATATCACAAGCTAATGATACCTAACCAGAGCTTCTCTCAGAATTAAACAATTAGAATGGTATATCTGAAATTTGACTCTGTCAGATGTTGAATTTAAATAGACAATAGTTCATCTTTAATTTGCTCTACCTTCACAATCTTAGGGATCCCTAACTTTATCCTTCCGTTTCTATCATCAATTTCCCCAAAGATATATAAATGTCCTGTATATAAGATATATATATGTAAAACTTGTCAATTCTACGATGTTATATCTTTCCACCTGTTTAGTTGTTTTCCTTTATCTCCCCATTTGCGCATCTTTTAAAGTCCTGCTGTGTGTGCCTATAGGTACTGGAAAACTTAAAGAAAAAAAATGAATGATACAAGGGGAAAGGGATCATAATTTAATGGTCATATTTCTTTTATTGGATGTAAAATTGCACGGGAAACTATATGAGACTGTTGCTCGCCCAGCAATGATGTATGGTCTGAGAGACTGTTGACCTAACAAAACAGCAAGAATTAGAGTTGGAGGTAGCTGAAATAAAGATACTATGTCTCTCAATGGGTGTAATGATATATGACAAGATCAGATATCAACACATTAAAGAGAATGCTGACTTAGGCAGGTTTGGAGACAAGGTGAGAGAATCTACATTGAAATGATTTGGTCATGTACAGAGGAAGGAGGAAGAATACTTTGGTAAGAGAATGCTGAAGATGTCACTATCAGTTAAGAGTTCAAGAGGAAGACTGGAAAGAAGGGTATATGAAAGGAAGATATGATGGCAGTAGGAGTGAGAGAGGAGGATGTGATGAACTGGACTGGTTGGAGATGGAAGGATCTGCAGTGGCGACGCCTAATGCGATAATATAAGCCAAAAGAAGTATAAGATTTAGAATTGCATGGCATTCTTACAGATTGGAGAAAAGGGTTTATTGTTTTCCTAGGACAAGAAATTTCTGCATGGTGGGTTCAGTTTGTGTTAAAGATGAAGAAAGTGGGAAGAGTAATAATTATGGTCATAGTCTCTCATGACAGCATCATCCAGACAGTTACAAGCAAATTTTTGAATTGTTAAAAACGATTTCATACATATTATTATATTGAGAATTTTTGTTTGTTTTTTATAATTTTGTTTGTGTTTTATCTGTTCTTTTCTGAAGCAAACCAACTGTAACATCTTTTAGTCATATTTTTTGTAACTTCATTCGAGATTGAAATCAAAATTTATAACCCTTGTTTAAAGGAGTTCTTTCTTGTTGTTTCTTCGTCATTATTGTTCTTTTGTTGTGTTTGGTCATAGAAATCATCGCTTGATGTGTGACTTAGAGCATCATCAGTCCACCCACACGCATTTAAAACAAAAGAAAGAGAATACAGAGAGAGAACTACACCAAGAAAAAGAAAAGTATCGACAGCATGCCTTGAAATACAAACAAGTCTGTGGAAAGTTGAGAGCAGAATGTGAAGAGGTAAGTTTAACATATTTTTCTCAAAATATGATGTGCAGTGGTGATGAAGTATGAATAATATTCAAGTTTCTGCAGATATTTCTTATAATTTCAGATTTTAATTAAGATGTAACATTGAATGAATATACCACCTTTTCAATACAGGTGAAACGGCTGAAACTGGTACTGCAGTCGAGAGACTTACAGCATAAGCATGAGCTCAATAAGAAAGAAAAAGAGATCAACAAATTGAAAGAACGACTTCACCAACTTCTTGCCGACAAAGTGCCAGATAGGAAAGTCGGTAAGGCAGGATGCCAGATAATTTCATGAAGTACTTATGGCTTGCTCTCACTTTCTCTGTTTGGGGTACAAGCATGAATATGTCAGAGAACTTTTTAATTCATTTACATCATTATAGGAGTATTGACCATTACTTGACCATTAGCTTGTATTTATTTATTTATTTATTTATTTATTTATTTATTTATTTTCTTGTTTATTTATTTATTTACTTCTTTATTTATATACTTATTTATTTACGTATTTATTTATCTACTCATTTATTTATTTATACATGCATTTGCTTTCATTTCACAAAGATCAATTGGCATGTAAAACAGATACTTTGAAAAAGATGCATCAAACTCTTCACATGACGCTCTTGGCATTATATCTACCTTTAGTAATAAGTTGCCTTTTCATTTATAGCAAATGTAGATCTGGATGTCTACATTTCTGGATCTACTTTTATAGTAGTAGATTGTTTAAATTGGGGATGCTATAGGGATTTTGTATCTGATTCAGTATTTTCAGCTTTGCAAGGGGCAGGTAGAGTAGGGGTTGGTAAAATGAGCGATATTATAGTTTGATTGATTTGACTCGCTCATTCTTTTTCACCCAGGTATGGATCTTATGAGTCTGGTCAGTGGCAACGATGGGAGAAGAGCCACTTGGAAAACAAGCTCTGGAAAGTAAGTCACACAAGTTTTTATTTATTGTTAGTTATACATTATATGATGTTTCTCTCTTTCATCCATCTATTGCCTCCTTTTTAAAATTCTTTTTTGACAAGGAACATAAATCATAGAAATCTGACAACAAACATTTATCATAGAACTCGGGCAACAAACATGGATCATAGAAATTTGAAAACAAATTTTAATATGAATTAGAAATTGACAACAAATATGAATCGTAGAAATCTGACAATGAATATCAATCATAGAAATCTGACAACGAATATCAGTTATAGAAATCTGACAACGAATATCAATCATAGAAATCTGACAACGAATATCAATCACAGAAATCTGACAACGAAAATAAATAATAATAATAACGCCTTTTTTTTTTTTTACTCTGGGGTAGGATTCGTCTTGAGAGTCTATCCTGAAGGAAGACCAGAATAGACCCAGGCATCATCTGCAGTGTGGCACCGCCAATGAGGGCAATAGGGAAATCATAGAGATTTGACAGTGAATATGAATTATAGAAATGTGACAACAATAATGAATCATAGAATCTGACAACAATCGTGAATCATAGAGATCTGACAATGAATATGAAATCTGACTTAGGAAACATATATAGCAATGTAATATTTTTTATTTTTTGAATTTCTCTCCAATTAAAATGAATTGAATTTTAATATTTCATTCCTCTACTTTTAAAGGCAAGAGGAAGAGACTTATCAAGTCCTAATAAATAATTATGAAGAAAGACATCAGGAATTGATTCAGGAGAATGCTGAACTCCGAGATTGCCTGCTTTCCCTGAAAAGAGAGTTGTCATCCCTGTTGAGGAATTCTCAAGACATTTTTGGAGCTCTGGCCTCACAGGTTGGAATTTTGTGTCAGGAATGTGTCTGAAATGACTTTTTGGTGTGTCTGCTTCATTCAAAATCTATATATATAGACTATATCTATATATATTTACTAATCTGGATCTCACCTATTTTGTTACTTGTCATGTGGGTGATGGATAGATGCTATGGGTCATTTCATTTCTCTCCCTCAGACTCCCCAGTACAGAGGTATCTCTCTAATTGAGAAAGGTTGGGAAATTTGAAAATTGTCCTGACTGATGAAGTGGGTTTTCCAATTTACCTGGACACTGGGGATTGTGACTTCTTTCTTATCATGGTCCATTTCAGAGAGCCTAACAATATTTATTATTGTTGTTGTTGTTATTATTATTATTATTATTATTATTATTATTATTATTATTACTCTTATTATTATTATTACTCTTATTATTATTATTATTATTACTCTTATTATTATTATTATTATTATTATTATTATTATTATTATTAGGTAGTCTAAACGTATCGGTTTTCAGGTGACATTTAAAAGATGTTAATGTTAAGGAAGCACATTTTTTCAACCTCAAAGATAGATTATTCAAAATTTTAGGACCTTGGTATGTGAAAGGTCTTTCCACATAATATTTAAGCCTGACTCGCTGTGAATCTAATGAGATGCTACAGCTGGATCTTAAATTGCTCACGGGTCTATATACTTGTACAAGGTCAGAAACATAAAATGGGAAGTTTGAGTCACTTAAACAGTGGTAAAAGACATTAGCTGTTTTGTAATCAAGGCAATATTTTAAAGGGGGCAAAAGAATAGATTTCAGAAGAGGTGCTATGTGTTCGTATTTGAGAGTGTTTAGTATCGGCCTAGCACCATTATTTTGAATTCTTTGTAATTTGTTATGTAAAGATTTACTGGTAAACCTGAAAAACAGTAGTTAAGCCTAGAAATGACAAATGTACATTACTATTATTATTATTATTATTATTATTATTATTATTATTATTATTATTATTATTATTATTATTATTATTGTTATTATTATTATTATTATTATTATTATTATTATTATTATTTATTATTATTATTGTTATTATTATTATTATTATTGTTATTATTATTATTATTATCATTATTATCTTTATTATTATTATTATTATCATTATTATCATTATTATTATTATTATTATTATTATTATTATTATCATTATTATCTTTATTATAATAATAATTATTATTATTATTATTATTATTGTAATCTTATACAATATCATTTCAGTTTTCAGAGGAGACTGACATGTTCGATCCTCTATCCCATGAAGGCAGCTCTGTGAAATCATCTCATCTACTAGTGTCAAATCTAGATCAAGGTGAAGTCATTAAAAAAAGAATCATGAATTTTACATAGAAGTAGTAGTGCGGAGAAGTGCATTGAAAAGCCTTTTGTTTAAACGACAATCTTTTTAGCACCTTTTTATCCCTAAATGGTTACTCTGATCATATACACTGTTGTTTAGAGTATCAGTCACTTCATGGGTGATGAAAAACTAAAAAAAAATGTATGATAGATTTTCCCGGATTTTTTTTCATGGTCAGGAAAAAAAGATTGAAAGTTCTTAGCAATTTTAATGGTGGAATGAATTTGAAAATAAGTGTTGAAGTGATGGAGTGATTTATATCACTTGTGTTCATGTCATTAGAAAGTTAAATTTATTCACAGAATCAATAAAATGATGAAAGTAAATATTATTACTGTAGAATGTTTTGAAAGTAGAATATATTTCACTTAATGAATGATGATATGAGTTAAAGTCAAAATTGAAGCAAAGGAACATTAAATTTTGCTTGTATGGTCTTTAGGTCATTTCCAATTGCCAGTAGACATGATGCGCTACCAAGTGGAGCAGAGTTTCAGAACCACCTGTGAACAAATTCGACAGATAATGAGAAAAGGGCCTCGTGGAAGAAGTGAGTTGGTTCCTTTTTATGTATAAGTGAAGTGAAGATAATATTGCTCAAGTTGGGATGGGTTCGGGTGATCAGAAATTAGTTTTAAGTGAATCAATGAATAAAGAAGTAATTTTTTTTTTACTAGATTGCTCCTGTGGCATTATTTACTCCATTTTATATTTATCTTAACTCATAGACTCATATCTTTTTTCTTCAGGAAATTCTGCGGATGTTTCGCCAGTAAAATCAGTGAAAGCGGGAGACATGAATTCATCAGGAAGAGACAACCCGGATAAAAAAAAAAGTCCAGATAAACGGAATTCTGTAGTCGACTCATCGGAGATTGAAAAACTGAAAAGGCAAATTGGAAACTACAAAGCCATTATCCAGCAACAGGAGGATTTAATTCAGGTTTTTATTCATTAATTTTTTAATTTTTTTTTGCCTGTTTTTTGTTGACAAAAATAAACTGTAAACGTAAGGGTTAAAAAAAATTCTCTTCCTCAAATGGGTTTAAACGTGAAAATATACAGCTTTGTTTTGTTTTTGCATTATTGTTTTGAGTTTTGTTTTTGCATCAGAGAATTTGAACCCTGAGTTTTATCTATTATAATTTTAATAATGATAGTCTGATGTGTGTTGTGTAATTTATTTTTCACCCTATTATTGCGGTTTGTTAGGCTGTTTTTTCATGCTTTTAGAAGTTATACAGCATGGAAGTAGACAAATATGTTTTATATCAAATCTGATGTAACATGTGTAAATTTCTTTTTATTAATTATTGTTACCAGCATTTCTCCATTTTGTGGAGATGTTTGGTCATGAATATTTGCAATATTTTTTTTTTTTTTTTTTTAACCAAACTAAAAATCCTTGACTTTGTGCATTTGTCAGCGAAAGGAGTGTTTGTTTTGTTTGTTTTTGTAGATTATTTTTTGTTGTTTTTATCTGATTTTTTTCTTTTGATTGTTTGTTATTTTTGGGCTTGTTTGTTGTTGAGTGGTGAGAGGTGTGGGGGTAGGGAAGTTGAGTGGTGAGAGGTGTGGGGGTAGGGAGGTTGAGTGGTG
>JBBPCV010004245.1:0-10389 GCA_037974505.1 Plocamopherus tilesii
ATTATTATTATTATTATTATTATTATTATTATTATTATTATTATTATTATTATTATTATTGTTATTATTATTACTATAATAATTATAATTATTATTCTCAATTTCTTTACTATTAGAAATAACAGTACTATCATTTTAACAAAAACATTAAGAATATAATGAGTGAAACAAGAGAGTTCCCAAAAAGACTTCAACTTCAAAAAATATGGATTTCATTTACTCGTAAGTAAAAGGGATTCAGCTTTGCTACAACATACCTCGGCCAGCCTCTTAGCTGTGCTGATGGAAGTTGATTTTTGGTTCCCATAATCCTCCAGCTTACGGGACATACTTCTGTTTTCGGCAATCAGCTCAAACAGTTCAGAGTCTGGCATATTTGCCGCCTACAATATTAAGGAAAGTGAGGGATTAATTACCATACACCCTATTTTATTAATATATCAATTTATCTCCTCACCCCCCTCCCCCTCCCTCCAATTCTCATCTGTATATATCATGGCATCACTAGAAATCCTACTTTGATCCCCACTTTTTATATATCGGGTGATCCATAAAAAGCGTCCTGAAATTCGAAGCATCACAGCTTTAAAAATACAGAAGGAAATCCAACCATTTATATAGGTCAATACAACTTACATCGGTTCTTTAAAAATATATGTAAAAAATTCCAACATCGAGCATGAATTTTTTAAAATTTTAACAGGGAAATAAAAAATGGTTGGATTTCTCACAGACGGGGTCGCCAAGCTTGCATTTTAGTACAGCAAATGACAGCCATATCATATTACAGCTTGTTATCTGGCGCGAGGTGTCTCATGGACTTATCGCACGAATGCGCAAGGCCGTTTCATGGGTTAATTAAAATAATTGTAATGACTGATTGGTTAAAGTAAGACATTATTCAAGGATTCACCCTTCAAGAAAATACAATGAACTATTTTAAGAAAAAAATTTGAGCCACCGTAGCTTTTATCGTTATTGTGCAATATTTTGTTTGATTCAGTGAAAAATTCACATCGACTTTGAAGAGAAAGTAATTAAGAAAACAATGCATAACTCAAAAGCCACATGTACAATTTCAAAGAAGAAATACTAACACATATTGCAGTCTATACACACAAAATGTTATATCCAGATCACACTCAGTGTGACAAACAGTGATTGTCTCAAAGATTGTCACACAGGAAATTGTCAATTTCTTACGCATAGGCCGGGCCTACAAATGCAACTAATTAACACTGCGGGCTATAGTTTTTACAGTATGAAGTTGGATAAATGGTCAGTCGTGTAGTTTGCTCAACAAGGATTACAAACATATCTAAACAAACACATACCACATTGTTTTTGTAACGATTTATATAACATATAAACAATTTTTTGTGTCACATCTGTTTAGTACACCGATTCCTTCTTGCAAGCTCTTTTTGCCTCTGAATCAGTACGCAATAGAGGTGTAATTCAGACCAGGTGCGATGTTTGAATGAATTATCATGTGAAACTGTAATTTCATATCCCACATGCCTTTTTCTTCAACTTTCTAAGTCTACATCTGCCTCATCTGTCGAACTAAATCATTTAGAACATTTCTTTTTAGTGGATGTTGTGACTTGTGATGTTTGTTCTCATGGCTTCACTATCTTTTGTAAGTGTATTGGCTGACCTTGGGGTTTGCACTTCACTTATATCTTTTGTGGATCGCTTAACAGTTTTTTTTTCGTGTTAAATGTGTAATATTATATCTTAATATCATGTACCTCATTTGACAGTGGCTGTTAAATTGATTTGTTCAGTGAGTGCTGGAATGTATGTTCGGCTTAATCATGGGTGATGTAGGCATTTCCTTCAAACTAAGTGTAGTTGTAGATGTTGACTCTTTAATGGGTGTCGATGTTGCTATAGCCGAATACAGCTTTGGTTATGATTATAGTCCCAGTTCTGTAGGATGAATTTAGCATAGACACACAAAGATAACTGATTTGGATATGGTATTTACCATAGTAAAAGCCTGACATTTAATTGAAATATTGGAGTTAAATTCACGTACAAAGCATGTGTTGTTTGGGAGATATGAATTAATCAATTAATTTGGAAACAATGCAAAAAGGTCACATAGCACTGTATTTTCCCCGCGCTATAGAATCGGATCTAGAAATCGAAAAGAAATCACATTTTCACATAGAAACAGACAGTAAATGAAACTAGCTTGGTAAATTTTAATCAAAGAATGATCAGAGATATAGAGTTTGCTATTGATCACTAAAGATGAGTAATGTAATTTTTTTTTTTTTTAATGTGACTTGCCAGGGTAGGCGGGGATTCCCCATTCGTCACGGCTTGCGGTCATGTATCAGATCACCGCTAAACCGTTTTAAGGGAAGGGGGAAGGGCTTGACTGGGCTGACTAAAATAGGGTCTTTTGGCCTGTTCTCGTACGTCATGCACAGTACTTTTAAAGTTGTAATGCTTCAAAGTTTGGTATGCTTTTATGGATCACCCAATCTATCAATTTATCCCATCCCCCTCCTCATCTGTATATATCATAACACCACCAGAAATCCTAGTGACATAATAAAAAATATGTTTCCCGGCGAAGTCACTCTAACCTTATAGATAGTGCCAATGTGACAGTCGTTTGGTTAACATGTTGTTGACACTGTTCTACCAAACCACCTGTACATTAGGCCTAAAAATGAACTTCATAACAGCCTAAGCTAAGATGTCGATCTATCGTTCGCAGTTCAGCACTGGCCCACCCACCTTGCTGTACAGGACATCCAGCCAATAATCTGCAACCTTGGCTACTGCTGAGTAGCACTCATCTAGAGTTTTGCCCCTCAAGAAAGCCTCAAACACTGACGACTGGAAGATTTTTATCAACTCCAGCTCTCCTCTTCTCTTGACCTCAAATCCCTGGGGAAATAAAAGTAAAATAACACAACAAATTTATCATGGCCAAATAAAACCACGCATCCAAATTTGAAATGCAAAAATCACACACCCACCCGAATGTTTTCTTTCTTTCTTTCTTTTTTTCAAAGAAAAATATTTGGGTCTTTTCAGCCTTACATGATGAAAATAATTTGATAAGCACCTTATTGGACTTTCAGACTGTTGTGTACTAATAATAAAATGCTATTGCAGAAATGTGAAATCAAAGATGACCAGGGGCATTAAGACATGACTTCAGCTATCAAGCTAACCTTACAACCAATAAATAAAAAGCACACAATCACCAGCGTGCGTGTGTACACAAAGCTCAATTGTTCATCAGCAGTCATCCTTTCCATCTGCAAAATAGTTGTATAACAACTTGCCATTAACATGTTGCCGGTTTCCTGGATTGTGTATTTCACACATTACCTGGCCTGGCATTCATTCGTGATTCCTCGCATGATTGCATTACAGAATAATTGTACAAGCAGATCAAATGAATTGACTTATATGATAGAAATAATAAAAATAAAAAAGGCTAAATAAAAAAAAAATTACATCTATGATAGTTTTTTTCTCCCTCCCACTATTCCACCCTCATTCCTTTCATACACATTTCTTAAGTATGGTCCATTCATGATTGTCAACACACCAACCAAAGGCAATCCTGTGTGTATTCTAATAGAGGCCTGGTTTGTTTTAATCCTTTCATTCTATATAGGCCAATCACTCATGGTTTTCAGTCAACTTTTATGTAATAGAAGCGTATTACATGTAGGAGAGCAAGTCTTAGACGTAAACAAACATCAAATGTAGCTGTCAAGGTAATACAAAACACAAATCTTCAGCTCAAGAGATAGCAAATAACACTGCCAGACATTGTTCAGCAGGAAATAGAAGACTTTTCTTTAACAGGGTGCTCATCACAATCTCTACCAGAAGCTGTCAAGAAAAAGAATCCAGAGAAGAATGAACCGTGCTGATTAACAAGTCAGGCAAGTAATCAAACCTTCAACTCAGCCAGGGAGCCATCGAAGTTAAAGACGGCATATCTCTTCTTCAACTTTTTGCCCTCCTCCTTGGAAGCCGGCAAAATCATGGCTAGGTAAGGTCCGTCCACCTCAAAGAAAATGGAGTTCTCACTGCGAGTTTCGTACTGCAGCTTGGCCGGGTCGACCAACTCTTGGTACTGGTCATTGGTAAAATAATCCTGGAAAAGCAAAAGACAATATGTCACTGGCTTAAGAATACAGACTGATTTTGTCATTGTCACAAACAGGTTACAAAAACCTATATTAAGATGAAATTCAGATGTGAAGTTGTATGCCAGATCAAATATTAGCTTTCTCAAATTGCTATAACTTATAATTATAAAATACATGAACTAGGATGGAACAAAAATTGTTCACGCTAGAGCTAGGAATAGTAATATATTATATATATAGCCTATTCATCATAGACAACTCAAGTTTACTGAAAGAAAATATAATCCCAGGCTTAAGTGATATTAACCCAGATAGGAAGAAAGTTAAAAACCATAAGCTCTTATATTGCGTGATATGCACTAAATGTGCTAAAAGCGCTTTACAAAGAGTACCCAGCCAACAGTAACACTGAACACATAAGGCAGAAGATGCAGCCAGTTAGGTGTAGTGCACAATTTTTACCGACAAAAAAAATGCTGTTTTGAAGCCAGGTACTCATTACATCTAAGTAGATTGAGAAAAGTGGAATGAGGAAAAGTGATATATTTAGAAAACCTTTCCCAAGGGAACCGCAGTGTGACTCGAACCCACAACTTTTCAATTACAAGCTGAGCATCTGACCATTAGACCACACTAGCCCCAATTACTTGATTGGACTGAATCATTTCTTATAGGTGGTACTCAAAAAGTCCTTGTAGAAGGAGTCCCAAGCCTGTTCTGTCAAGAGTACCACAGGGTACAGTTTTAGGTCCATTTACACGTAAATGACATTGATCAAAATATCCAACAGGGAACCAAAATGGTAATAAACAATAAAACTGTCTAATTGTAATGGGAAGAAGACTGGAAAGAACCCCCCACTATCAACATCAAGTAGACAACACTTCAAGATCTATATAAACTCAGAAAAATAGCTGCTGACAGAAAGAAAATTAAGGGAAGAAATAAGCCAGAGAATTCAAAAGGCAACAGCTCTTTATCTTCATAATGGTAGGGTTTTCATAGGTTGAAAAGAATTGTCAACATAAACCACAATGGCAGTGTACGATAAAGTTTGTATTTTCTGTCCTACTCTCCTTTATAGCAGTGAAACTTGAACCTTGGACATGGAGGAATACAGCAGAGTACAAACAGCTGAAATGGAATATCTGAAAAGAGTGGTAGGGAAAACTAGAAGAGACAGAATCATAAATACAATACTAAGAGATCAAACTAAAGTAAGTGATGTAAAAACTAAAAATAGAAATGAATCAGCTTAGATAGTTTGGACATGATGACAGAATGAATGATAAGAGAATAGCTGAATCAGTATACAATGCTGAAACCCAAGGAGAGAGACCAAAAGACACTCCGTAGAAAGTGGGAGGAAGATATAAAAGAGGCTCTAGAGAATAGAATGTTCTGTTTTTCTATGCACTTTTTCATGATGGTTCTCATTGCAAAAATACCTTCTCTTATTCCTGAGTTTTTACGAAATCCAAACTGTGTGACATTGATTTCTTCACCAATGATGACATAGGAAATGAAAATATGCAAATTCTTAGAAACCTTCACTGGCAACAGATGACAACAATAGAGAGTAATAACGATGTATCATCATTAGTTGCCATGCAAAGTTGTGTAAGACAAGGATGCGTAGCTTCCCCTGAATTATTTAATTTGTATAGAGAATGGACTATGTGAATAAGAAGGATGCATAAGCATTAGTGGATACAAAACGATATGCAGATGACACAGCTTTACTGGCAGAAAGTGAAGTTGAACTACAAGAATTAGTGAATAAGATTAACAAGAAAAGTCTAGAATATGGACTAAAAAAAAATCCAAAAAAGACGGAGACCATGGTCGTTTGCAAATCAAACTATGCAGAAGCCTACAAACAAGTGAATATCAAAGTATATGACATAAACATTGAGCAAACTCGCCATTTTGAATACCTTGGAAGCTACCTTACAGATGATGGCTGTTGCACATTTGAAATAGAAAGTATAGGAACAGCCAATATATGTCTGATAAAAATGACCAATTTGCTATGCAATCAACAAATAGAACTGAACACCAGGATCAGATTTTTAGAAAGCTAAGTCTGGTGTGTTTTATGACACGAAAGTGAAGTCACGACTTTAAGGAAGGAAGAACCAAAAAGAATAAATAGTTTCAAAGTGTGGTGCTACAGAAAACTACTGAGCATTAATTGGAAAGATAAAATATTAAATAATCAAGTTTTGGAAAAAATGTCAAGACTAACACTACTTAATAAAATTATGAAAACATACGTGACCTACTTTGGTCATACCAACACGAGAGGGAAATATCTTACCTATGCTTCCATTCGGATAGATAGAGGGAAAGAGAGGAAGAGGTAGACAAAGAAACGTGGTCAAACAATATAATGGAATGGACAAACATCAAGATCATATAAAATATAAGAGACAGAGATGGAGAGAGATTGTCTGCCAACTGGGAGCTCCAGAAGCAACCTAGATAGAGAGAGAGAGTATGAGATGAAATTGAACGTGAAAAGAGAAGAGTCCAGAAAAAAAAACTTGCAGATTTCTGAAGACAACAGCATAACTCTGGACCAACCATTTTTTTAATGGTTATCAGATATATATTATGTGACAAACTTGGAGCAGTGCAGAGGGCCAACAGTAGGCTGAATCACAATGTCCTACCTTGACCATGACGTTGAGCATGGCACCAGGATAAGATATAGTGACCTTGGCCTTTTTGGGATTGTTGGTCTTGATGACAAAGTTCTCTGGGAAACTGGCTGGCAAGACACACCAAATACCATCTGTGTCCAATTCTAATGGCCGACTGGTGAAGAATATTTGTTAAGAGAAGAGAAAAAAAGATGATTAAGCTAATATGATTTTCTTAAGTACATATATCAGAAAAGAATATTTGTTCTTGTATCAAAGATTGAATCAATTTTACGCTAAATATTCCTGTCCATCAAACAGATTCTTTACTCAAGCGCGATAAATATTCATTATAAACCCTCACCACTGACCTCTTCCTGAAAAGAGTTTAAAAGTTTGACTAAAACTAAATTAGAAAGGCTTATCAAAGCATTAATAGGAAGGGTCTTAAATAGAATGGAAAAGGAAGAGATGGAGTCATGGCCTTGAAAGATCTGGGGAGAAGTCTGGGAATCAGGGTCATGGCACCAAACGCCAATTTGTCGCTGGGTCAACAAAAGCATGTCACACAGGACTTGGGATGATGGATGGGTCAACAAAAGCATGTCACAGAGGACTTGGGATGATGGATGGGTCAACAAAAGCATGTCACACAGGACTTGGGATGATGGATGGGTCAACAAAAGCATGTCATGCAGGACTTGGGATGATGGATGGGTCAACAAAAGCATGTCATGCAGGACTTGGGATGATAGATGGGTCAACAAAAGCATGTCATGCAGTACTTGGGATGATGGATGGGTCAACAAAAGCATATCATGCAGGACTTGGGATGATAGATGGGTCAACAAAAGCATGTCATGCAGGACTTGGGATGATGGAAAGCTTTCAGCAGTTCCAAGATGAATGGAAAGGCTTGATTGACTCCAAAAATCAAAATCAAAACTGACTGGCAAGAGAAAAAAATTTACCCTATCTGCTCAACAATTTCCCTGGCCCTAGTGATGATGTTGGCTCCTGTAAAGCAGACGATGCCAGCCATTTCCATGCTGTACCAACGAGCTCTGGTGTAAAAGAAAGAAAGAAAGAACAAAAAAAAAAGAAAAAAAAAGCAACAATAAAAATATTTAAAATTGATGAATATGGTCCAAACCAGAACATACTTGTGACAAATTCCAAAATGACTGCATAAAAAAATGAGTAAAAGGAAACAATACTAGCTGATCAAATTTATGTATTATATTGATGTACCATTATCACTTATTTAAATTGATTGGCGTAATGTTGAATTTAGTCATCCTCCGACAATGCTGAATATAGAGTACAAAAATTATTCTTTTTTAGATTTCCTATTTAAATATTGACAGCCCTTAGCTAGAAGGTAACGGTGATTTATGTGAACAAAGCTTTTATTTGTTCATTTATTAGAAAAAGCTTAGTTCCTCACCCTTTCCTCATCACATAGCCGTAAAAAGAATTTAAAATGCATTTGTGAGCAAGCTGCAAAGAGTCATACAGGACGACCAACCCATTGGCCCGTTTGACTTCAGCAGCATCCTTTTTCTTTTCCGCCTCAGACAGCTTACTTTTCCACACCTTGGTAAGTCCTTGTAAGGAGAGAAACAAGCAGCAGGTTCATGTCTTACTGATAATGGGATGGCCAGAACATATGGGTGAATATGTGGCTTTGAATTCATCTTTGAAAATGGGGGCTTAATTATTTATTTCCCTTGGATCACATTTGATTTATAACATAGCCAGGCTAGGACAGAACTCAGGACATTCCAATTTCAAGGAGATTGAAAAAAAAGTTCTAAGGACATTTTGTAAAAAGGTTCACCTCTATCTTCACACACCTGACTTACACTATAATTCCCTCTAGGTCAAGACAACCCCATTAATCCCAGCCTCTACCACATAATTGAGATAAATTTAGCTCCTTTTTTTCATAATAAAATAAAACATTTCTTTCTTTACTTGAAGCAATTTTTTTTTTTAATTTACAGTTAAGTTCTTGCACTGATGTGTAAATAAGCAGAGACTATAGACTAATTTTATTCAGAGTTAAAAGTAAAAAATTGGAAGCACAGCCTTCAGTCCTTAGTCACTAGTTAATATTTCACCTTTGAATTCGTAGCGGCGGTCCCTGAATGCTCTGACCGTATCAACATAGAAAGAGTTCTCTCTCTGACAGATAGTTGCTGTCCTCTCTTCCATGCGAGTCGTATGAACCTTTTTGTAAGCTTTGCGACAATACTCTGGAAATAAGTTTGGGGAAAGAGAGAGAAATAGAATGGAAATGTTATCATTCTTTCTACAGGAAAGAAAAAGAAAAACAAAACAAAAAACAATCCACTAAACTTATTGCAATTAGCTTTACAGTTACAGTGCTTTCTATTCAAAAGCATTGATAACAATCTACTGAACAAAAAAGTCTTACCACTCAAACGTTTTTTCTCAATGGCAGCTTGTTCCTCCTTGGGAAGTGTATGGAAAGCTCTAGGGGGCCCATCAGGGTATTGAGGAGGAAATTTTTCATTTTCCAGTTGCTGCTGTATACGATAGAACTCATTTTTTGTTGCTGGCACTAGAAGAAGAAAAAAAGAGTAAACGAGCAGGCCGATTATATGCTGGGGTGTCTATGGAGGGAAATTCCAAATTCGTATTTCATAGTCATGTAAAGAAGCTGAACCAGATGAAGATAAAGGTAGAAATCACAAACTACACTCAAAAAGACAGTTTAAAGATTATTCCCTACATTCAATAATGTTATTACAATCGGCAGGCATGATGATTACTTAGATGTTGCTATGTTACATATTGTACCAATTAACCATTGTTTCACACATTCACATTTGACAGGGGCTACTGATTAAAACTGGTAAAATGACATACCATCAACGGATTTGAAATAGATATGAATGGCATACTGTAAAATAAAGGCGTCCTTGCATTGTCAAAATATATATTGGAATGGCCCAAAAAAACAAAAAAACAAAACAAAAAACACAACAAAACAAAACAAAAACAACAAAACAAAA
The DNA here is from genome assembly GCA_037974505.1 of Plocamopherus tilesii. NCBI lineage: Eukaryota > Metazoa > Mollusca > Gastropoda > Nudibranchia > Polyceridae > Plocamopherus > Plocamopherus tilesii. The sequence continues at coordinate 9,823 of JBBPCV010004245.1, forward strand.
CAAAAACCAAATACCACCATACTGAACTTTGAATAGCAATACTATTTGTCATCGGATTCACATAGAAATTGGTGTAGGTCTAGTCTAATTCAGTTAAACAAAACATGTGAAGTTCTATACATATCTATTGATAATTCATGGAAATTGAACGATGTTGAATACACCAACCTTACAATCATAAAAAAACGGCACTTCATGAAGGCTAAATGAAAATGATAAAACGTTAGTCCTAAATGTATCATAGAACCAGAAATTACAAACGGAAATCAATAAACCTTTACACAATGGTCAAGGGGCCTCCATTTACACTTAATGTATGAAGTTTCATGAGAACCCATTGAAGTTTTCAAACCGGCACACAATGATTTTGCATAGAGACAATCATTGGAAGTTCAGTTAAAACCTTAAAGGAATCTGTACATACTTTGTTTTATGCTTTGTTTTATGTTTTGTTTTATGCTTTGTTTCATGTTTTGTTTTATGCTTTGTTTTATGTTTTGTTTTATGCTTTGTTTTATGTTTTGTTTTATGTTTTGTTTCATGCTTTGTTTTATGCTTTGTTTTATG
>JBBPCV010004356.1:0-10388 GCA_037974505.1 Plocamopherus tilesii
ATATTACATTTTAAAAAGGCTTGTAGTCTGTTTTATTTCTTAAACATTATTTGATGCTGATCTTTTCATTGCTGATAACACCTAGATATTTTGTGTGTGTGTGTTTTGGGTGAGGATTATTATTATTATTATTATTATTATTATTATTATTATCAACATTATTATCATCCTGGTTTTTATTATTACCATATCTTTCTGCTTTTCTAAATTGTTTAACTCATCCTGCTCTGTGCCTCCTTTGGTACAATTATATTTCTATAAGTGTTACATAGTTACAATGCTATTACATCTTTAATGAATGTTGATTTCAAATTATTTTTCGACAATCTACTGAATTTGAGAGTATTTTGTATTGATGGCAATAATGTTAATACCATAAAATTGTCACAATTTGTTTTAAGCTATTTTGTCACTTCTAAAGCCTAAATCAGGTCTCTATTAAAAAAAATAAAAGCGTGTTGGAGAGATCTTCGTTGCATATTATTATGTTCATGTCTGTAACTGTAACGATAATGCATGGTGTCTTTAATTTTTGTGGGGGTTTTTTAAATTCCCATGATCATTTCTTTTCATTGCGAAGGAGCTAACCTGTTTTCTGCGCAGATAGCGTCTGACAGCAAAGATTTCTTTATCTTCAAGATTCTAGGTATTATCAAAAGGTACTTCAAACATCTTGACAAGAAATAATTTTTTTTATTATACGAAGCACTTGTTCGATCTCAACTGGAATATAATATGCTAATGTGGTATGGCATCCATTATAATTTATATCAAGAAGACAAAGACAACTTAGAAAAGGTTCAAAGAAGAGCAACAAAATGTACTTCGGAATTTAAAGACGTAAAATATACTGATAGACTGAAGAAGTTTTAGTCTTTAATCTCCCAACCTTGGACTTTCGCAGACCTGATCCAGGCATTTAAGAATCTTCATTGAATTGACAAAGTCTTCATAAATGGTGGGAATTCAAGAACAAGAGGTCATTCGTCAAAATTACATAAAGAAAGTTCCTACACTAGAATTCGGAGCGATTTCTACAGTCCATGTATTGTGAACATTAGGAATAAACTTCCGGATGAGTTGGTGACAGTGGAAACAGTAAATGCATTCAAGAATGGACTAGATCAGTGCAAGTTCTTTGGCAGCAAATCTGAACACAACGATTGGTAGAACCAGTGCAGACGAACATAGGCCATAAATGGCTTAAAATCTCATTACAAGGTATCCAGGTATTCTTCTACTGCTGTCACCTCCTGCTAATAATACAATCTATACACATATACTATACTACATTTTAAATTTGATTATCTCCACAACCACTACATCTACAACTGCTACCACTACTATAGCTGCTGTAAGTGTTGCTGCTACTGCTAGTATCATATGCACGCAATATATCTGACAGAAATCTTTTCTATTCTGAACAAAAAAAACTTGGAATCATCTTAAATTTGAAGCAAAAAGTTGTAAGTCTTTATATCAACATGGTTATAAGATTGCGATTCATAGAATTACCATGAATGAAGGACCAGATTAAATTTATCAAGAAAAAAAAATGACAAAACATGTAAAAAGAATAGAATCAAACCCCAAACTCGTTCTATCAGGAGTATCACTGGGTGCAGTATGATGCCCACTTTATTGTTTTGTATTAATATACATAACATTAATCAAAATCTTACACAAGGTACGAAAATTTAATTATTTGCAGATGACAACTGTGGTACAGAAGAAAAAAAAATAATAATGATTGTAGTTTTTTTTTTCAAAATTGTAAAATACTAAAAAATTATCTTAACTCACTTCAACAATGAGAAAAAAAAAACAGGACGATAGAATTCAACCCTGAAAAATACCTAGTAAAAAGAAACTTGCCAAATCAAACGATTACCTTTGCAAACAAACATTAAAAATTTCAAATAGTTAAAATTTCTAGGTGTTATCATAAATAATAAACTACAGTGGAAAGACCAAAACTGTGCAATGTGTAAGAAAGCATGTGGCCTTCTAGCATTCCTAGAACGTAACATTAATGACTGCCCTCAATATGTTAAGGATAAGTGCTAAGAAACATTTGTAAAACCAGTTCTAGATTACATTATAAAAAAAAATAATGATATAGAGAATTTTTTTTTTTAATGTTGGCAGATTTGTAACCAACAACTATAACTACATCAGAAAACATAAAAATAAACACAAACAAATTGCAGTGGATACCCCTCAAAGACTAAAGAGCTGGAAATAAGGTCACCATACTTTTCAAAGCAATTAATGGTGAAGCAGTATTACTAGTATTACCACTTGAAGAATTCAAAATGGAAGATAACCAACTGTACGAGATCTGGTGCTCAAACATTTATATTAACATCTCCAAAAGTAGATACGGTAGTTATTTTTATTCATACTTCTCTGTTCTTTATGGAATAAACTAATAATCAATGTAAAACACATTAAAGATACTAAAGACTTTAAACAGAAACTTAAATGTTTAACATTAACATTTAAATTCTAGTAGTTTGGTTACTTTTCAGTGTGTTGACAAGAATACTAAGATGACTGAGTTTGTGACCTTTTATCACGACAAAAGAACAAACAAACAAGAACAACTCAAATCAGCCAGATCCAAAATCTACAAATATCAATAAAATTAAAAGGAAAGTGGCCAATATTGTCAAAGAAATACTTAAATGGAATCCAATCCCATTCATTGAGACATGATCTAAGTAGAAGTGTAATGTTTCAAAAGAAATGAACATAAGTAAACATAGATTTTTAATCATGAAGTTTCATCATAGAGTCTAGACTGCAATGGCTGACATTTCTGATTGGGTATGGCAGTTCATTAAGTTTTCAGGTTAATTTTCACAAACATGAATAGCAAAGAAACGCATGAATATATAATAAGAATAAACATGTATAAATATATGTAAATGGAAAGAAAATGTAAATTTTTGAGTGTATAAATAGGAATATTTCAGGTAGCTGTTTTGAGTGTAAATATGTACAAGTAATAATTTATATGTAAGAAACATACCAAATATCATATTATTAGTCAATGCATAAGGTACCAAAAATCGGTCCCTTAAAATCTATACTTGTAAATTTTGCTATTTGGATTCCTCAAAAAAGCAATAAAATATTATACTTCTTCAGACTGGGTTTTTTTTTTTTTTTGTAAGTGACTGAAGTATAAAAGATAAAATATTATCAAAGACATCTTCACAGTTGCATTGCATAAAATTCTAGATCTAGTCTGTCTACATTATCCAGATGTTTAATATTGATCTAAATCTTAATTTTCTTGACCTATACTTTAAGTTTAAGTGAGGAGTATTCTAAATCTAGACCCCCTGTCTAGGTGAAATGATACTACTTACAATCTAGATCTATTTCCAGGCCTACATGTAATTCTCAGTGTTTGATACTATTTTACATAAAAGTTCCCAGTCTCTCTAGGAAATTATCTACATCTTGATCTAAAAATAGACTGTTGCATCTCGATGTAGCTAGACTCTAGATAGATCCCTAGACTTGGAATAATAGCACTTGGGTGTCAAAAGGTCAAGGTGAAAGTGGGGTGAGTTGTCATATACAATGGGAGGAAGTTGGCTGAAGACATCATGGGTTTACGTTTGAGTAAAGTTAAAAAAGAGAGAAGACAGAAGAAGTGTTCCTTTCCCATGCTGAGAAAGATAATAATGTCATTTTCACTAATAATAATAATAATAATAATAGTAATAAAAATAATAATAACAATAATAATAATAACAACAACAATTATAATAATAATAATAACAATAATGCTGAATGAAAATATAAAGCTGTCATCTTATGAAGATCTCAAGGCCATTAGACAAATTGCAATAGTTAGACAGGAATGGAGAGTCTTCTGCAAAAAATAAAGAGGACTGCCAAGGCTGCCGAGTCAGATGACAATGCTAGCATACGGCTTTAAGTCAACTGAGTCAATAACAATAAGAATGAGAAGATTAATAAAGACAATAAATAATAAAAAAATTGTTTATACCTTGCGGCTAGCAATAATACATTATAATTATATATATTTAAATTAAATCAGTTTTTATTCAGGATCCTGATAGTAAGAAAGAATTTATATGTCACTGTGTTTTTGTTTTTATGTGAATAAATCTGTTGCATCTTATAGTTTTTGATCTAACAATATAAGGGAAAAGAGGGTGAGCTTTGTCGTCTGAAAGTGATGTTATCTTTTTCATAGTATAATGAATGAGAATATCCTCAATAAAACTAGTATCATCGGTAAATTTCATGGCTGCTTTGATAATTCTATCTAGTTTAGCGCAGTCTCCTCTTTTGCAATTTCCTCCCCAACTTCATATACAAAATGCAAAAATGCTCCCCACTACTGATTTATAAAACAAATTTATAATGTCTTATGTTCTTTAAAACAGTCCAGTTTCCTAACAAAATAAAGACATTTATTTGTTTTCGCCCTAATGTTATCTACATGTGCTGTCCAACTTAATTCATCATCAATGGTGATCCCGAGATATTTATATGTTGAAATTTGTTCTATCGGTTAGTCTTTTTTAGTAGCGCAATAGTGTTGTTTTTTTCTTCTGAAATCTATTATAATTTCTTTCGTTTTATTGGTGTTCAAATGTAGATAGTTTGTATTGCACCATGTAACAAAGCTGTAAACTTCAGATCCATATGAAATTTCATTATTATTAATCTATTAGGCCTAATAGTGTAGTGTCATCATCGAAATTCAAAAGAGGGTTTTTGTCTTTTGTGTGACTTTGACAGTCGTTAGCGTAGAGAATCAATAAAATGGGTGAGATGACACAGCCCTGAGGTGCACCTGTGTTAGTAAATAAATAAATAAACCAATAAAGCCCTTTATTAACTCTAGGGGAGAATACGTCTTTAGGGTCTATCCCAAGGGAAGACTGGAATAGACCCAGGCATCAACCGCAGTGCAGTGCCGCCAAGGAGAGCAATAGGGGTGAATTTTTTTGCCCAGGGAAAAAATCAGATGCCGAAGCGGGGCTCAAATCCCGTGGTCCCATGGGTTACAGTGCAATGCCTTAACCACTCGACCACCTGTTACATAATTTACCATGCACATATAAGGCCGTTCGCTCAAGAATTCTAAAATCCATGCAATAAAGTGCGTGCTGATGTTCAATTCACACAATTTTTGCACAAGGATATGAGATATTAAATGTAGATGAAAAACCAACAAAAAGTTTTCTGCAGTAACGATATGCCCTATCCAGTGTACAGGTTTGCATTTAATTACAACAGGCTAGTACTTTGGCAGTAATAGCAACATGTCATGGTCTGATTTGCCGACTGGAGCTTGTCGATAACAGGAATATGATATTTTGAAGTTGCTAAAAACAGATCCAGAGTTGCATCTCCTCTTGCGGGGCAGTCGACAAACTGGAACAATCCAGGAAGATGGTTATCTGTAAATCTACTGAAGTCTCCGGTGACGATGATTATGCAGTCTGTTATTCAGTGCATATCCACTCAAACGGTACTTCTGGTGCTTTAAAAGGAATTCCCTGACAGGCCTCTTTCATCCTGTAACCATTCTCAACTCCATGAGAAGCATACAGACCAGCAGCCATTTTAGAAGGGGCATCACAATAATATACGGACAATAATAAGATCTTCCACTGCCTAAGGGAGGATACTCATTCTACACTTGAGTGGGGTGAGACAATGCGTGCAATAAGCTTTTTTCCAAAAATGTAACGTCGCATCCGTCACGGGGATTCAAATCCCGGTGAAAGACTACCAATTAGTTACAAGTATGAGGCAAGGAGCTGAATTACAAGTCAAAGAATTAGATCCAACTCGCTAGATTTGGAAAATATTTACAAATACAGAGGGAAGAATTTAACTGTAAAAAATAAGAAAGAAAAATTTGCGGTTCCCCTGAGAATTGAGCCCAGGACAGTGAAACTGAATCATCTCGCCGAGGCAAGCAAAGCATTCTTACCGTCAAGCCAATCAACCTTATGTTAGATCTAATTCTTTATGGCTAGACAGCGATGCCACACATGTAAGAGAGTACCCTGTTAAAAACTGACTAAATACCAACTCCAACATCTGGATGGGTTTCACAGACTTCATAATGACTATGCATGTAGAAATAATTTTGCTTCAAAAAACAATCGAAAAATTGAATTAAAAGACAAAAGATAAGTATGTGCATTTTCTATACAACTCGGCATGTCTGAAGGAGCTTTTAGAAAAGCATTTATATTTTGGCACCTTCTTTTTTACTCCCAGGGACCCCAGACACCCCCGTGCAAGGCTGGATTACTCCGTTTGTCCTCATGCGGAAAATTCACAGGAACCGCTGTCCGATTGTATGCCTGTATGATGTCAAGCATTTTCCTTACCACCTGCGGATACTTATGAGACAAGTCTATGTGTTCATTTGGATCAGCCGTGATGTTGAAAAGCCACAGATTCTTGTCCCCGGAGTCGTTGTTTTCTGGAGATGAAGAAAAAAAGGTGAAGAAACTCGTACATAAAGTTGTCTCATGTATGTGTGTGTGTATATATATATTTATAGGGCCTAGCCAATCAAACAACTTTTTCCATGTCCTACCATGTCTTCATTTTGATAATTATTTACTTGAATCACTGTCTAGCGACAGTCGTTATATAAGAATATAGTGCAGGCTGATGCCTCACTGAAATATGTGGTAAAGCAGAAAATGTTCGCTTACTTCAGGCTATGCACATGGACTTAATGAGGACAAAGATAATGAGGACCATATTTAAATTTAAACTCATCATTTTCTTTCTTTCTTTCTTTTTCGATATCCATTTTACTTTTTGGTGTGTGGTACTTAAATTCCCGAAATGTTCTTTCTCCGACCTTCCATTTCATGATTATTTTCTGTTTCCTTTTGTGAAATTTTTATCCTTAAAGCCTCTTTTATAAGCCTCTTTCCACTTTCTATAAGGTCTTCCTCTTAGTCTCTTGCCTCGAGTTTTAGCATTGTACACTGATTTAGCTATTCACCTATCATTCATTCTGTTGACATGTCCAAACTATCTATGCATATTTATTTCTATTTTACTTTTTATGCCATTTACTTTAGTTTGGTCTCTTATTATTGTATTTCTGATTCTGTCTGTTTTAGTTTTCCCTACCTATCTTCTTAGATATTTCATTTCAGCTACTTGTACTCTATTGCATTCCCTACTGTCTAAGGTCTCACTGTCATAAAGGAGAGTAATACAGAAAACTGTGTTGTACACTGCCATTTTGGTGTTTGTTGGCAATTCGTTTTCTACCCATGAAAGCCTTTCCTAGATGATGATAAACTGCTGTTGCCTTTTAGATTCTCTGACTGATTTCTTTTCTCAGCTTATCTTCAAAGTTAATTATTACTCCTGTATATCTATAACTTTTAACTTAGTCCAATTCTTCTCTATCTAGTTTAAGATTGTGTGTTTTAGTTCTAATCGTTTTCACCTGGAACAAAATACAGGTGTGTGTTTTAGTTCTAATCGTTTTCACCTGGAACAAAATACAGGTGTGTGTTTTAGTTCTCATCATTTTCACCTGGAACAAAATACAGGTGTGTGTTTTAGTTCTAATCATTTTCACCTGGAACAAAATACAGGTGTGTGTTTTAGTTCTAATCATTTTCACCTGGAATAAAATACAGGTGTGTGTTCTAGTTCTAATCGTTTTCACCTGGAACAAAATGCAGGTTGCCATCAGGAGGAGGAATCCATTTGTCGTTGCCAGGGTCACCTGTGATGAGCTTCCAGTCCCCATGTCTCAAAGCAGCTCGAACTTGGTTGTTGTACGTGTCATTGTACTTTCTGTCTCCTTTCCACGGATACAATGGATCGATGTTGTGCAAAATTTCTGTACGGGGGCTTGGATGATCTTCACTGCAAGTAGGAAGAAAAACATGAATATAGTAAATACCAAAACTTTATGCATCATAATGATACGATTTCAGATCCTAATTATTTGATATCAACAACTCGTACAGTAATTGGGCTCTTCTTGATTTCATTTAGAGAAAGGCTAGTAGTCATACAGAAAATCTTTATCTATTTTTGGTTTGGTTTGAGGATGATATGAAGTAAAAACTTTCTTTACTCATCTAGGTTGCGGAATTTCAAACATGCGGTTGATGGTTTATTTCTTTTTCTTTCTTTTTTTGTCAAGTTAAGGCTAGTAGTAAAGTTCTGAGCAACTCTAGCAGTGGGTTTTTGAGAGACAAGGAGGTGAACAGGTGACCTCAAAACCGTGGCGGCCAAAATAGCAATAAAAGGTGAATAAAGAAAAGAAATATGTGAACACAAGTTTTAATGTCGGGGATGGATTACACTTACTACCTAACATAGATTCCTCAACAATCAATTTTTGTTTATAACAATGATAATAATAATAATAATAATAATAATAATAATAATAATAATAATAATAATAATAATTATAATAATAAACAACAATAATAACAACAACAATGATAATGATAATAATAATAATAATAATCATAACAACAACAATGACAACAACAACAGTAACAACAAGAACAACAATAACAGCAACAACAACAACAATTTATTGCCATATTGTCAACGTCAGAGAGCAAATTACAACTGGAAAATTATTTGGTTGAATAGCAAACATTGCCATTTTCTAAGCATTGTATCCATTCATAATGTAAATCAAACCGTGACAAACACTGTCAACTTTTTCTTCTTCATCTTTCAGATTATACAGCGGATCCTTCGTCTCCAACAAGTCCTGTTCATCGCATTCTCCTCTCTCACATCTTTGCCACCATGTTTTTCTTAAATCCGTCTATTTACCTTCTTTTCAGCCTTCTCCTTCTCCCACCTGGTAGTGACATCTTAAGCATTCTTTTACCAATGCACTCTTCATCTCTCCTCTGAACATGGTAAGACCATCTTAATTTAGACTCGCTCACTGTGTCTCCAAACCTGGCTATGTGGGCACTCTCTCTAATGCACGCAATTCTCATCTTGTCCAATCTCGTTACACCCATTGACACACATATATCATTCTCATTCCAGCCATCCACAGCTCTAATTCCTGTCGTTTTGTATGGGCAGCCACCAACTGTCTTATACATTTTCCCTTTCAATTTTCTAGATAACCTTTTATCACACATAGCACCTGATACTCTTCTCCATTCTGCTTTCCCTCTTCCTTACTTCACTTCTACAATCACCACTACTAGGGACTGTTGATCCCAGAAACTTAAATTAAATTCATCTACCTTCTTCCCCTCCTCACCTTGTATCCTTGTCAACTTTAATATAAAAAAAAAAAAAAAAAAGAAAGAAAAAAAGAAAGAAACAGCCATAGAATTGCCATCATATCCTTATGTGTCACAGGCAAGCTGTAAACATTGTTAGTAGTCATCATGGTCTTTGGTTTGAATCGTGGTAAAAAAAAAAAATAAAAAAAAAAAAAGTAAATTACAAAAACCAAAAGGAACTTTTTCTTTTTTATCACAAGCTAGATCTTTCTTTCTAAGAGGAAGAACAGTGGTCACAGTGGCTCAGCGGTAGCACTTTGGACTTGCAACTGAGCGGTCGTGGGTTCAAGTCCCATTGGGGACATTGTCCTTTAAACCTTTGACCAAGGTTATTTGCATTGATTGACTCCATTTGTGGCACTGCTCTTGTGGCTGACACTCAGTTTTCGTTAAAAACTAAAAAGGCAAATTTCCCCTAACGGATTAATGGTGAAATTGTATTTATTTATTTTTTTTATTATTATTATTTGAATAAGAACCGACCTGATGGTTTTCCACTGATCAAATCCATCCAGATCCTTTGTACCATTGAGGGAGCCACCAGCCAACCCGATAAAAGTCGGATACCAGTCGGATATGTGGATGAGACGGTTGTTACTGGTGCCTGATGTCTTTAGACTCTTGGAGGTCACAAAGCCGACTCCGTGTATGCCGCCTTCCCACAAAGTTCCTTTCCTTCCACGGAGAGGGAAGTTATTACCTCCCCTGTATGGATGCCCTCCATTATCTGTTAGACGGATGAGTTGGTTGGTTGATTATTTGCCTTATGGATTTTACACAACAGATTGGGTTGCTTGTCATTTGCTTGGAGCTTTATCAGACTGGAATTCAACCCATATGTTTAACTTTGTAGTTTAGTTTAGTGGTGAGTCGAACCTCTGAATAAAGACCACACTTGGGAACAAGAGAAAAAAAATCAGCCTTTGTAGAGAGGTGATCTTAAATCTTAATGAAGAGGCGGTCTATTTTTAGAATAGCATTAACTAGGCTTATCAAAGCATAAGCAAATTAACATCTAAGACAGAAATAAATGAAGTCACAAACATTTGAAATAAAGTAAATGTATTT
>JBBPCV010004466.1:0-15248 GCA_037974505.1 Plocamopherus tilesii
TATTATATTATGCATTTCGATTTTATCATCCATAGGAAATTTATATCATTAAGAGGTTATTATATTAAGTTTAATAAAGTTAAATTAATTAATGACATAGTTACACCTCAAAATGGCAAAAACAATGTTTCATGATCCTTTCAAGTGACTAAATTTTAATTATTTTTCTCTGCATTACCATTGGTTTTAATTTAACATATTTTTTGCTCATGCTTGTCATTATGAAAATTTATTTAGAGAAGCAGATGGCATGGAACAAATTTTTTTTACATCGTGTATAGTGAAACCAGCTTAATATTTCATACATATACATATGATCTCATAAATGCTTACATTTTAGATTTGAAGCTTGCTTCTCGCACTTATGTTGTTGTGATTCAAATCAGATGGATTTAGATTTGGATGTAGATCTACCCCAAGGCCTTGTTTGAAGATCTAAAATTAGGCTTACCAAAGTGGGTAGCACAAAATTCCTAGTCAATAATAACATTGATGTCATTGCCAAAGATGACTGGACGCCCCAGTCCCAACACAATTGAAACCAGTTATGAATTTATGAATTCCTTCCTTTAAAAGATATGTACTGAGAAAGATGAATTTATGAATTCCTTCCTTTAAAAGATATGTACTGAGAAAGGGTTCAACATTTCACGAAAGATACATGTAGCATAAAAGCAAAAATAATGATAAATTTTAAAAATAAGAAAGGACAAATTGTTTACGATCTGTGATAAGACTACGTGGAGGTTTAACTGTACTTTCAATGATTTGATAATGTAAATAATAAATAGCAATGTTTTCAAAATCCATTTTGCATCTGTTAGTGTTAACTTTGGCGCTCTGGCTGGTTATATATTTTTAAAAATGTGATTTTTTTCTCATGAAACTTCACAGACATATCAAAAGAGGCCACTTAACTATTGTGTAAAAGTTTATTGATTTCTATTGACAATTTCTGGCTCTGTAAAACATATAGGTCTAATATGTTTTGTTTTGTTTTTTTCTTTAAGCCCTCATGAAGTGCCATTTTGAGGTGGATGTATTTAACACCATGTACCTTCATGATTTATAGATAGATACTTTTAAGAATTCAGATTTAATTGAATTAAACTAGACTGATGCTAAAATATATGCGAATCCAATGACAAATAGTATAATTGTTGCCATTCAAAGCTCAGAGTGCTTTTATCCCCATTTTCACTCTTTTGGACCTGAAACAAACAAATTTTTAAAAATGCATAATTTATCTTAAACACAGGTTCTACAAGAGATTTATGACATGGAGAAAAATATTGAGCTTCTCAAGAAAGCTATTCAAGATAAGGAGGCTCCAATGCAGGTGGCACAGACCCGTCTTGACACTCGTCTCAGAAGACCCAATGTTGAGCTTTGCAGGGATCCTGTACAACACAGGTAAGTTATCACCAGTTTCTTAAGACAGTATTATGTTTTCTCAAACACACAGTAAAAAGACTCTTTTTATTAGCCAAAACTGTGTGTTATACATATGTAGCATATGACAACTGATGATTGATAAATTAAACTTAAACAAAAAAATGAATGATCTTTTTTTAATACAAGTGTGTGTGTGACATTTTCTTCTTGGTTTTATTTTGTTTTGTTAGTTTTATCTAATTCTACTGGAAATGTGACTCTTCGTGTTAAAACTTTTAACGACATAAATAACTATATAAATCACAAGTAAAAATTAAGTTATAATTTATGAAAAAATGTTCCACATGGTCCATAGATTTGTGCATCAGAGATGAAGCTATTACAATAAGTACATAGTTGAAACATACTCCTTTTTTTTTTTTTAAAGATTGTTTTTGGTTGGTTTTTGATGGAGGGCAGAGAAGGGTTCGATTTTTTTGACTGAGGGGCTGACTGATAGGTCTTATGAGTTTGAACTAATTATAAATTTACAGATAGTAGTCAGCCTGGTTAAGAAAAAAACAAATTAACTTAAAATATGCGAATCAAATTATTACTCACTTTATTTGCCTTCTCTGATACCCAGACTTGTGGAGGAAGTGGGAGAAATCACTACAACTGTGGACAACCTTCAACACAAACTGCGTGAGGCTGAGAATGCTCTTCAAGCCCTGCTGCGCACCAAGGCTGCTCTGGAACAGGATCTTTCCATCAAGAACAATAGCTTGTTCATTGACAGAGAAAAATGTCTGGCCATGAGAAAAACTTTCCCAATGGCTCCACGTGTTGTGTCTGTTTGAATTTAGTCTACTGGATCTAGTTTGTAAAAGTTTATCAAGTAATGAAATCATGTTGTCTTTTTTATATTATTTCACACTCTTAGTTGTTTCACGATGAATCCAAAAAAATACACCCTGTTATGAGGAGATTGAGGAAATAACGTACATTTTTTTCATAGGAGCAGTATTAATGTACATGGTAGATATACTGCATAGTCTACAAGGGTTCTTATTGTTTGGCGATTTAAAATTTGTGTGGGTTTGTTTTTTTCCGTTGGTTTTTGGGAGGAAAAGGGTTGATTTTCATGTAATCAAAATACGAAATCTTGATTATATTGATAAGAAAGTCAATATTTCCTTCCGTTTTTAACCAGATTGTAAATTTAAGTTATTACCATATATGTATTACAATGAGAATGCGGAGTGCCAATGCTCTGTCCCATTTTTATGATTGCTAAAACTTTGAGCTTAGAAGACCTGAAGTGCATTTTTACCCGCACTCCATCTTTTTTGTAAACCATGTCATTATATATTTACACATTACATAATTCCTTTAAGCTGGCTGAGATAATTCATGTTCTGTTGATGTTATTGGGATTTTTTTGTCCTTTATCCACCAGTGTAATTTAATACAACTGTGGAATATGTCAATTTGTGCAAAATGAAACAATCATAACATATTATGACTTACTTCACTTCATGAAAGCTGTATGGCTTTTAGTATTAACAGTATTATTGTACATTTTCATCCCATCTTTCTTGGAATTTTATTTTTTTACTGTAATTTTGGTGTGCTGCTACTTGTCATCTTTGTGCCTGCAATATGCTCTTTTTTCTTTTGCAATTGGTTCTGAGGGCCATTTCAAACCATCATTGTTTTCTAAATCTTATCTTTCATTTATCGATTGTGTGCATAAAATCTGTAAGAGGGATTTCTTCTTGACTCTCCTTTAGATTCTCTTACCAATGAGCAGTCCTCTATCCAATGAAATCCAATGATTGTAGATGTTTGTTTTTGCTTTAATCAATGTACGTGAATTTAATACTATTTGTCACCGATGACCATGCTTCTTAATAAATCCTTACTGGATTTTCTTCTTCTGATGCAGTTATATTATATTTATATTTCTTCGGTTATTATCTAATTGATAAAGAAAGAAAAAACATCTGTGAGAGTTAAGAAAACCATGCAAGTAGTGTCTTAACAATAAACTGTATTATGTGTAAATGAACATATACATGTTAATTTATTGAACAGACAATTACTGCTGATGTTACATACACGTGGTTGCTGCCTTCATTTTAATACATTTTAAGAAGAATTATTTTGTAACAGATGTAAGTAAAAGTAAAATGGATTATTTTTGTTGATTGTCAATTGTCACTGTATTTTATGATCTAAAACTAACAATTTCCAGTTTTAGATTGGTTTGCTGTTAATTATAGTGTCAGAGTTATTGACAAATATGTTTTACATTGTTATTTTTATTACTGAGCTGTGATGAAGAAAAACTTTCTTCTTTTATTTTTTTGTGTGTGATGGCGCTCATATAGCCGATGATATATTTATCTTGGTACTTTATTGTACACTTGTTTTACATCTTTGTAATTGAATATAATCGAACTTTAGGCAAAGGAGAATAAAAGTCATAACATTTTTTTACAATATTTGCATATTTATAATTTAAAAGAGATGAATTACATGAACTATTTGAAAAGACCATATTTATTTACTCCAAGGACCAATGCTTCACATTTTTGAAACATTTGTATTTCCTGGCTACGTTTCTGGGTTTTTTGGGGGTTCTTTGTAGTTTTCTTGTTTTGTTTTGTTTTGTTTTATTTTTTAGAACATGAAAGTACTATGAGAAAAGCAAACCTAAGCAACTTCAAATCAAGTGTTCAAATATGAGAGGATTTCTGTTCTACTTTCTCCTTCATGTTTCTCAACACTGTCTTTGTTCATTTACTTGAATGAAAGATCATAATAAATCATTGAACACAAAATAGTTTGAGTTTGTCTTTTATTTCTTTGTGTCTTCAAATGCAGCCTTATGTTCACTTTTTCTTTCCTTTCATTCAAAATATACATATAAGATTTATCCTTCAACTTCAAGCACACTTCAGTTATCCACATTTTCAAAAAAAGACAAGCATTTCACTTCTATACAAAAAACAATTCAGAAAATGGATATCTATTTTGTGGCAGAATAAAACAATGACAACACATCATGACTCTGGCATGGAACGTGACTTCTTCACCAATGACCTATTTCTTTTCTCCCTTAAAACACCAGCTTTGGCTCTGGCAACCCTGGGAAATAAAAATTACATTAATGAAACAAGTTTCATTAAATCTCGGTTTTGATGATTACCTTGATTTTTCTTTCTTGAAAAGATGTAGGAGATGAGGAGGATTGATCATACTAATAAAGATGTGCAGTGCAGTTTTCCTTAACCTATTACACATTTGTCATAACTCGAGAAGTGCTAACATTTCAATGATCATAGATATGAACAATTCTATAGCATGTTTTATATTCAATAGTTAAATACAGGTACAACATTTATCAAGTCAATAATGTCTCCTAATTCCTCCTTCTGTCACTTTATTAAATTGTTTTCCAAACATTACACTGATGAATACTTTAATCAACAAGCCAACATTCAAGTAATAATAGTACAGTAGCCTTCACCAATAAACATGCTGTTATGCAATGTTATGCAAACACACTTTTTTATCTATGATCTCACTGATTTAGTAGATACCAGCTAGCTTTGATCTTCTCATGACCTGTATAATTATTTAATTATAGGTGGAGGCTATTGTAACTCAACCTAAAGAAGAAATGGCATTTTACATGATGATAGTCATAGCACTCATAAAAATATTTTTTAAATTAAAATGTTGGATAAATGAAAGTGTTTACTTGCAAAAAAATATGAAACAAACAGTAGTTTGATTTGTTTTGTCTGAGTACCTGACTTCTTTTAGTTTCATTTCCTCCTCAGTGAGTTCTTTGGGTAAGATAGACGCGCTGTAAATCATCTTCCTTAGCTTGTTCAAACAATCAGCCTGGTTGAGCAATTGCTTGCGGGTCATATCTGATTTGATGATCAAGAAACCATCTTTTGTTATCCTGCTGACTTCCTACAGAAGAAAAATAAGATAAAGCAAATCATAAATTGAACTGACATGAGCTGTATTCATTATAAAACAGTAGCCATGGGTAGTGGGAAGGTCAAAGTGTGCTTTAAGCAACAAGCTAATAACTAGCATTATAATCGTTCAGAATACCAAAAAAACAACAACAACAAAAAACCCAGCAACAACAAAAAAAATCAAAAGCAAAGACACCTTATTGATCCCTAAGCTTCTTGTACAAAATCCACCTGAGTAAAAAAGCAAAAAGAAAAATGTACTTTATACAGAACAGCTTGTCAAAATGCAAAACTGTGACACATATTATGTCAGAATGCGCTGGGAGCATCCAAGCACACAAAACCACTTTTCTCTTATTATCAAACATACAATAAAGCTACAAACATTAAATTATGAGCACAATTAAAAAATAGAAATAGAAAACCTTGCAGGGAAAATTAGAAACAAAAGATTAAAAAGTATAATATTTCAGGTTCAAGTCAGTAGTCTTTATATTTGATATAATCCATTACAAAAAAAATCGTTACATCCTTTATAAAGTACAGAAGAACATAAAAATAATGCACTCGGAAATAGCTAGAGCTTGGAAATAGCATGTAAAATCTATATATCCCTGTTTTTTCCCATATTTGAGTCAATAAAATTAGCACGAAAGTAGTGTGTATGTAAAAAGAGGTAAACTCGGAAATAACAAGTATTTCCTCGCCCAGGCTAGGACTTGAACTACAGAGGGTAAAGCTAGAACAGCCTGGTGAATTAAGAGTTGGGGAAATTCGTCACTTTGCACACTCCTTCACCTCAAATGGAATATCCCATCCAATTCCTACCTATAGTTGGACATCCAAGTGTCATGGTGGGGCCGTGTCACTTTGACAGAGGGAGGGGAGTGGAATTAGGAGGGATGGGATAGGGGTATTAGAGTTGAAGTGTTATTTAGTTGAAGTTGAAGTGTTGCCTCACACTCACTGGGGAACTAATGTAGGCTTATAGTACAGTATATCGATGCCGCAGAATCTAGATCATGCCTTTCAATACCCAGCTGGCCCTAGCCTAACGTATACAATACATGTACATGTAATGCAAGTAGTCTACGGTATCAGAATGGTACTGAGATGAACTTTTCGTCATCACAGCATCACACTTGCACACATCAAGCATTACATCAAGCATTAATAAACATAGTGTGTACAAACATACACGCGTACACACAGGTCTAGTTGCTAATGTTTCCCTATTTACCTTCCTTTTGACTATATTAATTGACTTCATCTATTTTAGGCTCCTCGGGAATAACGAGAACTTGGAAATAGCGAGTAAGAAGGGTTGGACCCATCCAACTCGTTATTTCCAAGTTCTACTGAATAAAAAAAAAGTCTAAGGTAGGATTGAAGCAATTCTGAAATAATTATAGACTTTTAAGATTGAAACTAGATTATTGGTTGTTGCATCTATACACTCAAAGAAACTAATGGGTGCTACTAGATCTCATACCTGTGAAGCAAGTCTTGGTTTGATCCAATCAGGAATCCATGAAGCTGAATGTAAATGAAATCTGACCTCTACTTTACTATTTACTGTGGATTACAAATAAAATAAAAAGATGGAAAACCCCTCACTAAACATGTTTATATACAAAATAAAGCAAATGTACAATGGAATCCACTTCTGATACATTTTGACAAATTGATTTATCTTACCATAGTTTCCTTTATACCATAGGGCATGGGAAATACAAAAAGACTTGCAATTGCAATTCATAAGGCATGGGAACTACAAAAAGACTTGCAATTGCAATTCGTAAGGCATGGGAACTACAAAAAGACTTGCAATTGCAATTATGTACCTCAGTGCACTGCCTCTTGTGCCATCATACACTAGTCTAGGCCTCTACAATGGACATATTGAGCACCTACAAGTGCTAGCTAGACCAAAATCATAATAGCAACTAGGTTGCAAAAAATCTATGCATGCGAATTGTATAAGCATGAAAAGAACACATAGGGAAAAGCAATTAGTGGTCAAGCAGTAACATTACTTGAAGAATTCATTATGAAAAATTACCATTTATATAATCTGGTGCTCAAACATTTATATTACCATCCTCAAGTATTGATAGTCCTAGATTATGGAATAAATTTCCAATCAAAGAATAATACAATAAGATAATGAAAATTTTAAACAGAAACTTAAATGTACAACAATAACATCTAAACACTAGATAACTAACTTTCAGCACATCAACAAGAAAATTCAGTTAACTGTTTATCAGCTATTATTAAGACTAAGACCAAGACTAACTCTATCTAGCATTTCAATGTCAGTGTTATAAATGTAAGTTTCTGTTAAAAATCTTCAGCATCACTGCTGTATTTTACATGAATTGTAAGTTAACTCCATAATCTGAATGTGCTAAGGAAATATGGATCATATGACGATCACCTATTAATGATGGTACTGTAAATGTTTGAGTACCAGATCTCATGAGTCTATTTTTCATATTGAATTCTTCAAGAAGTAATAATTCTTGGCCATTCATTGTCCTGAAAAGTGTGGTAACCTTATTTCTTGCTCTTTGTTCTTTGAAAGATGACCATTGCAATTTATTCATGTATATTTTGTGTTACCTAGTGCGTAGTTATAGTTGTTGTTTACAAATATACCTGCACTATTTTGTATATTACTATATCTTCCATTTGGATTTGATACTGTGGATCCCATACACACCTTCCGTATCCTATGACTGGTTTCGCAATTGTATTGTAGCATTTATCTTTCCTTATTTTTTTCGGACAACCAGTATTTAGCAACAGTGAAGCCGTTTCCTACTACAAATACTGCTTATTACTACTCATCCTTGACATTTTGTGGAAAGTCTAGTGGTATCCATTCACTTTCTTATTATACTTCTCAAAATCAGAATCCAGATTCCCAGGAAGACCAATTGCAACTCTTCTCCTCACACTCAACAACGACCTGAACTGACTACAATTGTCACCTTTGAAAATGAAAACTGCAAAAGACTTAGGAGCCCCCGCAAAGAACTTCCCATAATCAAAGGCAGTGCAGGATCATCACAAGAGACATCAGAAAAGCAGCCAAGGACTCAATGTCATGTGACTAATGGGAGAATGGCAATAAGTCGAGTAAGTCGAGTAAGTCAGCTTAGTAACTGGACTTAATTTACTTTGCCAATTTAGTTCACATACCTGCGATTTGGCTTGTCTTTTCCCTACCTAGTGTGAGATGCGCAATTTGGTGAGTTTTGCAAGTTCCTTCAAGTTAATAGTAAACCAACATCTAATTTACTCTCATCATTTACATAGGCTTGTACATGTATTCTGGAATACAGTTGTGATAATAGGCTTTCATGGGCCTCTAGCATCATCTCTTCATTTTCATCCTCAGATGTCTCATTAATATATAAGGTGGTTATCTATTCTTTCTGTCATACAATATATAACTGATCTTGGTTTTTCCAGGGTTTGTCTAGTTTCCACTCAAATATCAAAACACTTTGAGCTAACTCTTCTGAATGATACTATGCAGGCAATAAACAAAACATATCAGGGAATTTACAGCTTTGGACTGTCACTTTAGTGAATCTGAACCCCTTTCAATGATACTTTTTAATGTACATTTTAATATTTTGCCCTTTAAGTATAGAATAAAATAGTGCCTCTGAAATATCTACCAGATGTTTCAAGAAAATAATAACTTTCAAGTAATTTTTTTGTTTTACTCAAGCTGACACAGCGGTTTGTAAAATAAAAATTCAAAGTTTAAGGTTTAAAAGCATAAAAAAAAAAATTAAAAAAACAACAAACAACAAAACATTAAAATTTTTCACAAACCTTTATTGACATTTTGTCCACCTGGTCCACTGCTCTTTGAAGCTGTTATCTCTAATTCATCTGGCAATTTAAAGAGGCTAAGTTTAAATGATGTTAAGCACTTATTGGAATGTTCTAAACATGATTCAAAAATCATCCAGAAAAAAAAAAAGTAAGGAAAGAGATTGAGACAGATAAATGTTAAGAACTACCACAAAATTAACTTAAATGACAGGTTAAAAATATAATTCTTGAGAAAAAAAAAAAGAACAAATTGCTAATGACTGATGTGAACCTTAAACAAATGAATGACCTTAAACTCTTAAACATGTTGTGATACTCATACAGACATTTATTTAATGGTCTTTGATGATAAAGCACAAGTTATTTCTTTTGTATCAATTTAATGTAGGACTTTGATGCATAATGCTTAAAAATTCAGTTTGACATTCACTCATTATTAAACAAAAATTGGATTTTTTTCTCTCCTAACATTGCATGTACTTTCATAATGCACTTACCTACAGGAATATACCCTGAGAAGCTTTCATTTTTATTCTTTGACCATGAAAGAAAGAAAAAAAAAGATTTTGTTATATTATGAAAATATTAGACAAAATAGTGGAATACGGCATCTTAGGAGAAGCATGTCAATCAGCAGGAAGAAGTGGTGGTGGTGTATTTCAAAATTAAATCCATCAATCGATAGTGCCATTTTGGTTGATGTAGGGGGGAAATGTCTCTCCATTGCAAAAGTTGGGGAGTCTTTTGCACTCATTTCTGTAAATTCACTATGTTGTCCATCCCACATGAAAATTAGTATTAAAATGGAGAAAAAGAGACAGAATTTTTCTTCGTGAGATTTCTTTATCAACTTGCCTTCCATATACTGCTTTCCCAAGCACCATTCATTAACTAAAATTTCGGACAGTAAAAAATTGCAGCTCTCCAAGTAAGATGTGATAGAATGAACTCAAATGTACTATGTGTGTACTAATTACTGATCTGGTTTGTAGTAATATTCCTACACACCAGGTCAGACGGTCGACTCTTCAACCTCACAAGGCTCAAAGCCAAAACCAAAGTGCACAGAGCCCTCATCAGAGACTTGTTCTTTGAGGATGATGCTGCCATCACAACTCACTCTGCGGATTACCTTCAGAGTTTAATGGATTGCTTCTCCAAAGCCTGCAAAGACTTTGGCTTGACCATAAGCCTGAAGAAAAGAAACGTACTTGGACAGGAAGTTGAGTCACCACCAATTATTCCCATTAACAACTACAACCGGGAAACAGTCCACCAGTTCACATACCTTAGTTCCACCATCAGTGGCGACTTCTCCCTTGAACCAGAAATAGGCAAGCACATCGGGAAGGCTACTTTTACCTTCACCCGACTTAGCAAGCGCGTCTAGAAGAATAACAAGCTCACTGACAAAACCAAGGTTGCAGTGTACAATGCTTGTATCATCAGCACACTCCTCTATGGCAGTGAAATGTGGACAACATATATGCCAAATTTGAGAAATTAAACAGTTTCCATCTGCGGTGCCTTTGCCGGATCCTGAATATCTTCATGGATGAGACATGGTACCAAACTCTGAGGTGCTAAATAAAGCGAACTTTACCACCATATTCATGCTGTTTAGACAACACAGGCTGCGCTGGCTTGGCCACATACATCGCATGGAGGATGGCCACATCCCTAAAGACATCCTCTACGGTCAACTGGCCTCTGGAATGAGAACCGCTGAACATCCACAGCTGTGTTTCAAATATGTATGCAAGCGGGACATGAAGGTTCTCAACACAAAATAGACAGCATCATAGACGCCTCCGACTCAAGGATGCCAAAGAAGAAGACTCATTGCTGATAACCAAACAATCTCTCTATATCTAAATGGCATTATTCCTAAAATGCCGCAAGCTATTCTTAATTGTGTCTTGAAGAAGGCCAATTGTGACAGGAATGAAAGGAAAAATCATAACCATGGAAAAGCTCAAAAGTGAAATCCCTTTGTAACTTTCAGTGTGATTGCTACAGTCCATGGTGAACTATGTTTAATCTTCTTCTTGTCTAGATTTAGTTTTGATTTAATTAGTACCGCATCTTGATCTAAAGTGATCTCCCACTAAATCAAGGTGGGGAAAAGGGGGGTGGCGGGTGTTAACAGTTAACAAATTATGCGTATTTACATATAATTTCATTGAACTTAAAGTGCATGTAATTTAATCCCTGACCACGCATTGTGTAGATTACCTAGTAGTAGACTAAACGGTGATTGGTTGTAAAAGTGGCCAATCAATAGTTTACTGTAACAAGTCATATAGATATAATACGAAGTGGCTATTCCGACTCGAGTCTGAATAGCCTCAAATAGCCCCCCATGGTTATGAAGCCTCAAGTCACACATTATACATTGCAAGTGCATGTTGGTTAGAAGTAATGTCAATAGTGGGCACTGTGTTGGCTGTCTGGGACTCTCACAATTATGTGAGTGGCCGCTGGGAAGACTAGACGGATTATGGGAGTCTATCGAGTCTGAATAGCCACGGAAGGCTATTCGGACTCGAGTCTGAATTGTCACAGGAGGCTATTCAGACTTGAGTCCGACTAGCCATGGGAGCTATTCAAGGCTATTCCGACTTGAGTCTGAATAGCCTCCTGTGGTTATTTGGCCTCGAGTGACAAGGATACGGAGGGGGAGGAAGTGGATGGTGGTAGTGGGAAGATCATGATACTGCACTGTGTATGATGTTTGTGGTGGAAAAGAGGTGGGAGGATGGGGTTGGCAGGGTGGGGGTTAATTTGGCTTCTCGTGATACGTGAGCTATAAGGAGGCGGGCGGCGGTGGAGGGAGGGTGGTGGAAGTAAGGTGGTGGTGGTGGGAAGGAGAAGAGTGCTGTAGAGTATTAAAGTTTCTAAAATAAAGAGAAAGGAAAAAGGGATCAGCCAAAGCATGTCGACAATACATGTATTATAATATAAGAAAATGTTGAAGTAGCAGAAGACTTGAGGAGTTATTGAAATGTATGTGAGGCACTCTACTACCACTTAAGAGTAGGAATTCGGAGGTCGACATGATGTCAAAGGGGAGGGTGACCAATAGTTAGTTTCCAATTCCACTGCATTGAGTGTTGTAACACACAAGACAGAGCATTGACCATGCGACAACACGCAGGTGCTAATGAGATCAAAGCCAATTTCACAAAAGAGAAGCGAAACATGTTTCACACCAAAGCGCTAAAATTAAACAATGGGGACGCCCTTGACCTGTCTTCTCAGTGACCACTCACGTGATCACCAGAGTCCCAGGCAGCCAGCACAGGTCCATCGCAATGTGTGACTCAATTCCAAACAGCCACAGGAGGCTATTCGGACTAGAGTCTGAATAGCCACTGCGTTAAAAAAAAAAAGCTGGCAGTATTTGAATCTAAAATATTATATTAGCTTTAGATCTTGGTAACCGACTTTCAATCTGACTAATACTCCCCTTCTGATGCCCAGAGCTCTTTTATAAATGAAAAACACAATAATCGGTGAGGACTCAGGAATGAAGCTAAAGCATAAGATTGGCTGTCATTATTTGGAACACGGGCCTGTTCCCTATATAACCATGTTCTCAATAAAATAAACGAAATGCTGCTATTGAAATTGTTGGCGTTTTTGTTTCTTGTGAGGTTTTTTTGTTTTTGAATTTTTACTGTGTCTAGTGCTCAATCTGCTTCAAGAAACACTCATTACTGTGCGATGTCCCGAGCTAAGGTCTCCGCCATTTAGTTTGTTGCAGTTTGTTTACGATGAAACGGGAAATCAGTCTGATTACCAGATTGAAATTTCGGCGCTTTTTCGTTTGTTACCCCAGAGGCAGTCCGCCATCTTGGATTGACTAGTTACTAGGAATCGAATACATACAACGCAATTTGTTTGATCCCTATTTTTTCACCTATCTGGAGCTAGATCTAGATCTAGATCTCAATATCAAGCCTTTTTTTTACGTGGAAACGAGGAAATGAGTCTCATTCCCAAATTTTTCTTCTTATTTATGATTTTCGTTTTTTGTTTTGTTTTTGTTTTAGTTTGTTTTTTTGCCATTCCGACACGGTTGTGTTGTAGTCGGGTTGCCCATTGTATTCGATTCCTAGTAAATTGGTCGGTCCAAAATGGTGGATTACGTTGGATACACAGCCTTGGGTAACAAACGAAAAAGCGCCAGTAGAGTTAGGGTTAGGTTAGAATTATAATTTATATTATTAATAAAAAAGCTTATTTATGTTCATAGATCTAGATTTTGATTTTGTTTTGACTGCACACCGCGGTGAACTGTTAATACTGTTATAATTATATTTTATATTATATATAGATCTATAGTCTAATATATTATAAATGTATGTAATGTACGAAGGAAATGGATGAATGACAGGCTACATTTTTTAAGTCATTATTTTATGTTTTGTAATTAATGTTATGTTGTTTTTTTTAATAACCTCTGGTCTTTACTCTTACTCTTCGTGCTAATTAATTTTTTTTTTTTTGCAAACAGCACTCTTTTCCATCACCACTACCATCCAACCTCTCCCTCCACCACCGCCTGCCTCCTAAAACTTGTAAACGGTTAACGTGGCATGGGAAACCAAACGCCCCTCTCCCAACATACACTCATACTCATAAACTGTACAATAACAATGTAACAACACAAGAATGACCTTCCCGCCACCACCACCATCAACTAATTCCCTCCCCATCTCCTAACGGTTAACACCTCGCGGAAGACCAAAAAGTGCTCCATTCTTACATATTTGTCAGGGAAAGCCCACACCTTTTAAAACAACTAGATCTAGTACTTTGGGAAGTGCTAGATTCTAGGAATTTTATTAGTTGAGGAACTGAAAACTATAGTGCATAGAGAGATCTACTAGTGTGTCCTTTACTTGCAGCAGAATATAGATTGATCTATGTTTAAATTGTATTTAATTTGTATGTGAAATTTTCAGCAATGGGAATTCAAGGTCTGCTTCCCTTTTTGAAGAAAATTCATACTCCTGTGAACATTGGCCAGTTCAAGGGATCTACAGTAGCTGTAGATGCTTACTGCTGGCTTCACAAGGGCGCATTTTCTTGTGCTGAAAAGCTGGCCTTAGGAGAAAAGACTGATCAGTAAGATGTCATTTTTTCTTGTTTATAATATCTATATTATTTTTATGTCCATTTGAACAGGTGCTAAATGTACAGAAAAGACTGCCATTCCAGTTTCCATCTTTCCTTTTTCCAAAGACAGCTTCTAGAATATAGAAAGTATTTTTGTATAAATTGCATACGTCACTGACGTCACAAACAGTCAAACATAAAATCATCAATATCTGTAAGCTTGAGTTAGTTTTCTGTTTTATGTCATACATTGTTTGCTCCATGCTCTATATTTCATTAAAAAATGTAATCTAAAAAGTCAGGATGTTATATATTTATAATACCTTTTGCGTCAATGTTGATGAAATAGAAATAACATTGCTACATCTGAACTAGTTTTCTACGAAAAATATGGATACCTTGCCACACTCCCTTCCCCTCTGATCGTTGTCTCTTACAGTATTACAGTATATTTTCTATTGATCTCCTATCCATGTAGTTATCACAACGAAAAAACTAGAAAGATTGGCATTTATATATCTTGTTACCAGACATTTAATGGTCTTATTTAAATAAAAACCTTGTTTAATAATTTGATTTCCTCAGATATGTCTACTACTGCTTGAAATACATTGACTACATGCAAAAGCAAGACTTAAAGGTCATCATGGTTTTTGATGGTTGCCATCTCGTCTCAAAAGCTGATGTGGAGAAAAATAGAAGGGAGTAAGATCTATCATTTATAATGCTCTGATCCAGAAGTTTTCATGCTAGATAAACATGAAATTAGGATTGATTGCCTATAATGGTTTTTTATTTGTTTGTTTGCTTATTCTGTCCTGTTTTGTTTTGATTTGGGATTTTTTTGTTCTTGGGGTGGGACACGGGATTACTTTGAGTTTCTGATGGTTTGGT
>JBBPCV010004467.1:0-5000 GCA_037974505.1 Plocamopherus tilesii
TGACCACGGTAATGTACCAGAAGTATGGTGGACATTCTGTAACTGACCACGGTAATGTACCAGAAGTATGGTGGACAATCTGTAACTGACCACGGTAATGTACCAGAAGTATGGTGGACATTCTGTAACTGACCACGATAATGTACTAGAAGTATGGTGGACAATCTGTAACTGACCACGATAATGTACCAGAAGTATGGTGGACAATCTGTAACTGACCACGGTAATGTACTAGAAGTATGGTGGACAATCTGTAACTGACCACGATAATTTACCAGAAGGAGAGAAAATGAAATGATGGAGGTGGAAGTGGAGGGAGAGAAGAGGAGGAGGAGGTTGAGAAGGTGAGAAGGAAGGCAGGGAATGTGAAATAGGAGGAGGATGGGGAGAAGAAGTAGGAGAATGAGCGGGGGGGGGGCGGGGGGAGATAGAGGGACCAGAAAGAAAGAGGAGGGAAAGATTAGGAGGAAGAGAAAGAAGGGAAGGTGATGAGAGGGAGGGGTGGAGAAGGTGGAGAGGAGAATTAGGGAAGGAAGAGAAGGGGGAGGAGGAAGTGTTGGTGGAAGAGGAGGCGGAATTGGATAATGAATAGTGGGATATATCGGAAATGATGGAGGAGGAGGTGACGTGGAGTAGGTGGAGGATGGGAAGAGGCGATCGTGGGATGGGGAGGATGGGGAGGGGGAGGGCTGGAAGAGGTAGAAGGAGGACGGAGGACGAATATGGTGAGATAGAGGAGGAGATGGAGGTGCAGTTGAAGGAGGAGGATGTCAGGGAGGGAGGAGGAGAAGGAGGGTGGAGAGCAAGGGATTAAAGAGCAGCATCCAATTAATATTATGTGGAGAGGACTTCACATATTCATAACCGTTCGTGAAGTCTGCATTCAAACAGAGACATAGGCTAAATTTAATGTATTTCACACCATTTGGCATCACATGAAATTCGACGTCATAGAATGGATTGTATTCTCCGGATCAGGTGGCCGAGCGGTTAAGGCATTGCACTGTAACCCATGGGATCATGGGTTCGTGCCGCGCTTCGGCATCTGGGTTTTTTTCTTGGACAAGAAAATTCACCCCAATTGCCCTTCTTAGCGGTGCTGCACTGCGGCTGACGTCTGGGTTATTTCGGTCTTACCTCAGAATATACCCTTGCCAAGTGCAAGTTTTCAAGGCTATTTTTAAGTGACTGTAGGTCAGAAACACGGATAAGGAAAACTGCCGAAGCTGTGAGATCACATGAACCCGGAAGTTTTTATGTCAAAAGTATATCAATCAGGCAACAATAAAAGCACATATATTCATTATAATAATGTATGAGATCATGTGCAATTTATGTAGCTTCAATTTGTTACGCTGCTTGAAGACAGACTTAAAAAAAAAAAAGAGTATAATTTGATGTTTTCACACATTAAAGACATTTCAACCTTCTTTTTTTTTTTTTTTCCTTTTTTTTTCTTTTTGAACAATACTGTATACGAAGCAAACATTATGCTTGGAAACGCACGACTGATTACAAGCGTCTGCTGAAAAGGAAAAAAAAAAGGGAAGTGTTTGCTATTTTTAACAGCAGTGATCAACGTAAACATTCTTCACGGAACCTTAAATAATGTATACCTTCACCAACGATAGACAAAAATAAAAGTAGTGCATATTGTGTTATCTACCGTCATAGAAATTTAACAATTTGCATAATTATGTTCCCTAACGTTCTTCTCCTTCTTCAAGTATCAAATCTGACACAGACGTCGGTGATCTTGGCACGCCATTTACAAATATCTTCAATCTTTAAAAAAAAACCATAATATTTTTTTATTACTCTGTTTTACTAGTCATCCAGTAATTTACGCTCTGTCCGTTGTCGACCTCGACTCCTTTTCCCGTCAACTTTTCCACTAAGGGCTAGATGTTCATGATCTTGGTGATCTTGGGGGCCCGGTGGCCGAGTGGTTGAGGCATTGCACTGAAACCCGTGAGATCACGGGTTCGAGCCCCGCTTTTGGCATCTGGTTTTTTCCTTGGGCAAGAAAATAAATTCACCCCTATTGCCCACCATGGCGGCGCTGCACCGTGGCTGACGCTTGGGTCTATCCCGGTCTTCCTTCGGGATAGACCCTAAAACACATTCTCCCCCTGGAGCGAATAAAGGGTTTTTTCTTTTCTTTCTTTTCTTTACATCTTACTCAAAATGTTGTTTTTCTGTCATAATTCTGCATCTTCCTTTAAAAACAAAAGAAGTATTGATCTCTTTGATATTTAGTCAAATGGTACAAGACGCCATGACTAATAAATGGTTGCATTTATTTTGTGACATACTTTCTGAAAGAGAGGCCAATTTATGACAGAAATTGTGACATCACAACCTTTTATTCACCTAAATTTATAATTGATGACTGTTTTTTTGTTTTTATCAGACCATCACAAATATTCTATAACAAATCAATAGTTTAACTTTCATCTTCATGTAGGTGCAAAATATGAGTATAAAACATTGAATAAAATCAAAGGGCAGTCATTTCAATGGCAACAATGTAATCCATCTTCCAATCTGTTGTTATTCTAATTTGGGCATGTACAGCTGATTTATAATATCAAATGAGAATGAGAAATATTTTTCTGCATAAAAAATTTACCATTAGAACCTAAAAATTTGCTGATAAAAAACCAACATACTAGAGATATAAAGTACACGGGTACATTTAAATGCATGTATACTAAGGATCAATTCAATCAGTTTTGGACACTTACCATCTTTTGTGATTACAGCCAAAGATGAAAGAAAAATAGATGTAATGGCAACATAAATACAACCAATGTGTAAGAAAAGAAAATCATATATGAAATATACCTCTTATAATAATATTATAGTTTGCTGTTTTAGACATACCTGTAATGTCATGCCTGTTATGGTATCATTGGCAGCTTTTCGTGCTCCATGCCGACCACCTCCTGCATTTCTGGCTGCTTGTTGACTTGCATTGTATTCTTGCTTAACAGCTCTGGCAAAAGCTCTCCCAGCAACCTGGGCACTAGCTATGATAATCTGCGCTAAATACTTTGCCTTTAAGGGGGAGGAGGAAAGGAGAAAATGTAATTGAGATATAAAAGCATTTTATGAATACATTATAAAAGAAAACAAAAACAAAAAACCAATCATGAAACAAACAAAACTAACATCCAAACAAATGGACAAGAACGGATCCCCATCCCCCCTAATTAGCTACAACATGGGGAGTGGGGAGTAATTTTAAAATAAAAAGGCGTAGAAATGGTGGAAATTAGGTGTGTCAAAGTTTCACACCTCAAAAGCGTAAAAAAAAATCATGTGAAAATGTCAGGTTTAGGGGGTTAAAAAACATAACAAAGCCAAACATGAAAAACGGGGGAAAAAATCTCGCCGATGCCAATAGTGACAGGCCCAGGTTTTCATGGGTTTAAGTTTTAAAAAATCAAAAAATACAAAAACTGCATCGGAGCGTTACTAAAATTTACCAACAGAAAAGTTAACTAATCTAGATCTATCTAAAACTAGATGATCTAGGTCTAGAATCGAGATCTAATCTAGGCTAGATCTAGATCAAGATTAGATCTAGATTATTATAGATCTAGAGATAGATCTAGATCTAGATCTAGAAAATAGTATAATAGTAATAGATCTAGTAATACTAACGGAGTAACTACTCTCTAACTCTAACTCTAATCGTAGAATCTAATCTAGAATCTAGAGGTCCCAAACTTTACAGTACACGATATACATGATACATACAGCCAGTGACATCTTGGACAAGCATGATATAGACTTAGCTATTGTAATGATGAAATATTTAGTCGGTTTGAGTCACTTACCATGAGTGCATGGGGTTTCCACCTCAAGGTATACTTTACAGTACAACGAACGACCTCGAAATCGAAACGAGTGACGCTGCTTCTTAGGTTAGATAACAGTTCAACAGTAGCTTTGTAGCAGTCTGGTCGTTATATTATGTCGATTCATCGTGCTGATGATGCTTCTACTTTTTCTCTCAAAAATAATTATACATGTAACAATAAATATGAACTTTCATAATAACACTACTACCATAACCACCACCACCACCACCACCACTGCTACTACTACTACTACTACTACTACTACTACTACTACTATTACTACTACTACTACTACTACTACTGCTATTACTACTACTACTTACTGCAAATGTGTACTGTTACTATTCTCTGCTAATATTTACTGTTTAAAAAAAAAGCTAATTTTTACTGCTTCTATAGCTACTACTTAGGATACTTCTTACCTCTGCTATTACTTCCTACTTACATACATATGTAATTTATAGCTACTGTTATGGTTACTGCTGCTACTACTTACTGCTAACATAACATACTGCTCCTACTGCTATTACTTACAGCTAACATCATTTACTACTCCTACTGCTACTACTTTTTGCTAATATAATATACTGCTCCTCCTGCTACTACGTATTGATTATATAATTTACTGCGACTACTGTTACTACTTACTGCTAATATACATGTAATTTAATGCATCTCTTTCTGCTTGTATAATTTCCTGCTACTACTGCTACTGTTTACTGCTAATATAATTTACTGCTACTGCTGTTACTGCTTACTGCTAATATTATTTACCGCCCACTGTTAATATTATTTACTGCCTTCTGCTACAATTAACTGCTAATATAACCTACTGCTCCTACTGCTACTATTTACTGTTAATATAATTTACCGGTATACTAGATCCTGCTAATATATCTTATTGCTACTAGCGCTCCCTCTTACTGCAAATATAATTTTCTACTGCGACTACTGCTGTATATTGCCACACGGTTACTTACTGAACTGCAGCTACTGCTACTATCTAGACTACGTTAAGGAACAACAACAGTGATACACGTAGTTATAGCATGAGCTTACCTGAGAAATCCACCAGGTGAACCATTTGTCGCTCGTGTTGTGTTATCAAAAGCGACAAACTGGTCCAGTGCG